>VDFB02155906.1:0-32311 GCA_007258455.2 Sequoia sempervirens
AGGGAGAAGGGGTAGGAGAGGGAGAGACTTGAGAGAGGGCACGAGGAGAGGGGAGAGGGTAGGAGGAGACTTGAAGGAGAGAGAGAGGGAGTAGAGGTTTAAAGGTTAAGGGTTATGGGTAGTGATGGAACTTCAAAGTTTTGTTCTCGTGTTCTATTTTATAAAAACAATGTGCATATGGACTAATAGTTGAACACAAAAAATCTGACTGTTGTTATAAAAAACAACATAATGATTTAAAATACAACTTATATTGAACAAAAATGGACCAATAGTTGAACACTAAAACTTTTTGAAAATCCTTCACATTTAATGGGAAAATACATGTTATTTATTGTGCTCACCTTTTATATTTGTGATAGGACAAACTATTAATATAAAATTATCCAATGCTTGTATTGATGGAACTTCAAATTTTGTTCCTAATGTTTCAGTCATGCCCTGCCTTATGTCACTGGTCTTTCATGGTGTTGGAAAATTTCTTAGGGTAGGGGTTTTGGCTTTGTCTTCATCTTAAACCCTTGTGTTTACCTAATGCCTTGGTCGGAATCTATTTTGCCGTTACCTTTTTTGAAGGGTTTTAAAAACATCTTATGCCCCATCGTTCCATCTAGGCCTGGTCCCTTTGGTCTTAATATTTTATTTCCTCCGTGGGTTTTATTTTCCTAAGTCCTGGTTGGACCTGTGTTGAACAGTTTAAAAAAAACTTATGTCGTTGTTTTCCATCCGCCTAGTAATTTCCCCTTGCCCTTTAATGAATGTTTTATTTTTCAGAAGGATGAAAATACGCTATCGTCGATCAAAATTCCTTCAAGATCAACGGTTGCCCGCCATCCCATGATCGGGAATTGTAGGATGGCGATATCGTGGGCAGGCGACACGTGTCCCATCTAGGGATCAAATTTGTGTGATTGTTCATTAACTATCCTTTGATCTGAGCCGTTCCTCGCCATGCCACGATGGTGCTTTGGTTGATTGCAAAATCACGAGTGGGTGCCACGTGGACTGCACAAGGTGGGGCCCGAGGAAATTTTTGTGCGATATATTTTAAATGTTTCATTACTTCCAAAGTAAAACATTTAAAATGAAATATTTGACAAGGCCGAGGGGAAATTCATTAAAAATGAGCAAAAGCGGAGAAATTAGGGCAACTAGTGATTTTAATGGTATATTAAAAAATCATATTTGGATAGTTGAATGCATTCAAAATATTTCTAATATATTTCTAATTTAAAAATATATTGTTTAATTTTTAAAAATATATTTATACATACAAAATTACATAATCAATAATTAATAGATTTTGGTGAATATATCTAGGTATGTTAATATATGCTTGAAAAACTAATTTTAATTAAAAACTTACTAACATCATTAAAAGGTAAGTTTATAATTATAAAAATTTAACATTAGAATTATTTAACATTTGAAATAGAAAATTTAAATATTATATTATAATAGTTTATAATTTACTTATATAGTATTTTGGATAATAGAAACAATTTTGATTGATTTAATATTTTCTAAGTTCATTATTGAATTTAAATCTTATAAATATAATTATATATCTTTAATCAATATTATAATTTAAAATAATAATGAATATTGAACATCTTAGATTTTAGTATAACTTAATATTTAAAAAAATTAATGTATAACTTTATAAAATATAATATATATTTTTTAAATAAAGATTTAAAGATTATTATATATGTATATTTAAAGATCCATAGAATTATCTTTTTAACTATGAAATAATATGATTAATTTCATTTATAATTATTTTATCTTATCTTTTAACAATTTTTGGTATCCTACATAATTTGTTTTCTATAAGTATCATGTTGTATACTCTTTATATGGAAGGTAGTGTTTTTCATGGAGCTTAATAAGTTTTAATAATTTTTAGTCATTTTAAAGATTTTTATTTTTTGATAAAGATAGGTATATTTAGACTTTTGATGGCTTATGTACAATTATGCATATTCTTTTATTTATTATATTTTTTGCAATATCATGTTATTCTTGATTAATTACATTATTTGTTTGTCATTTTTATTTGTTTTGTTGAAAAATATTTTATCTTTACTTTACATCTATGATAATTTCAAAATTATCTAATTTAAAAATTATAAATAAAAATTTATTTTTATTAATCTCTTGAAGTACGTAGGTCCTAATCTTTTGTAGATTAATAACTATCTAAATAGCTATTTCTTTCCTTTATTTCTATAAATGTGTCATGTCTCTATTGAAATTTATGAGATGTGTATGTAATTCTTAGCACAACACTCTTAGAGATTATGATTTATTTTCACATTTATCTATTTTCTTATTGTTCCTATTAGTGGCTAATTAAATCTTCATTGAAAACCTACAAAGAGCTTGGGTCCTTCAATCTCAAAGCTTGTCTAATTTCTTGATGAGAATCATTCACATTGATTCCCAATATTGTGCTCCTTGCATGATACATTTATAAAATGCACTTGGTAATTTAGTATGTGGTTGAAATATTAGAGTAACAACAAATGGTTCTTTTCATTTTTGGTACATGATTGGCCATTTTTACTATGTTAAATTTTTATTTTCACTTTTATTTTCATGGTTTTCATGTTGTCAAATTTTCATACATTTCTTAGTCTTTTTAAAAAAATAAATGAAGGTTCTATTAGTGTCCCCAATCTTGCTAAAATCATGTATAGAGAGAGTACAATATATAAACTATTAATTATAGAGTATAACAAAAATGAATTTAAAAACTACTACATAGAAACAAGGTTTAGAATAATTCAAAATAGAGATACCATTCTCCTACAAATAATATGTATAGAAACCCTATGTAGCCACACTTTCACCCTCAAAATCAAGAGAATAAATTCTCATACATTGTTTCTATAATGAATTTAGAGAATACATTATGAGATTTAAATTCAATAATGAATTTAGAAAATATTAAATCAATCAAAATTGTTTCTATTATCCAAAATACTATCTAAGTAAATCTTAAGCCCAATCTTAAGCCTAACAATAACCCTATGTGAATACTTATCCTAATTGAACCTTAACCCTGATTTAGCCCAAACCCTAAAATTATTAATGCTAGTTTTAGAATCATAGTTATGTTTAGGGTTGGATATAAAATTAGAGTTTGGTTTGAAGTTAATTAATGTTAGTTTTAGGGTCGAGGTTATGGTTAGACTTATAATTAGTGTTAGTATTGGGGTTAAATTCTATCACTTTAATAAAAATAATCTTCTATAAATTCATTCATTTTGTTTTGAAATTATATAATTTAAAATATTTTTAAATTTACCTATGTTGATATATGAGAGATATAACAAATCTAAACTCTATTATATGTTGTTAAAAAATTTAAGTTGCTTATAAATAATTTTATGTATTTTTATAATTAATTTGACATTGTGTATAAAAAGGTTTAAGTTATGAATGTTATAATATAAAAAATAAATGTGTTTTCAATGTTTATTTGTTAGTTTAAAAGATGTGCCAATAATGTTGCAATCACTAATAATTAATTTTTTCTTGATGGTTAAAATAGATTGGTAAGTAAATCTATCTATAATAAGTAAATTTATCATTGATTTTTTCTTGATAAGTGAATCAATATTTCATAAATTTATCTATAATTCTTATTAAATTTTTCTTAATTATATTAAATTATATTTTATTAAATTGTTAAAAAATTTAAGTTGCTTATAAATAATTTTATGTGTTTTTTATAATTAACTTGATATTGTGTATAAAAGGTTTAAGTTATGAGTGTTATAATATAAAAAAAATTAAAAAAATTCAATGTTTATTTGTTAGTTTGATGTGAGAATAATGTTGCATAGTAATGATTAAATTTTTCTTGATTGGTTAAGTGATATTGTGAAATTATTCTATGTCAATTTAATGTTATGAATGCTATATAATATAAAGAAAAATATTTCTAATATATTTTTAATGCATCTTTATATTTTATAAACAAACATCTAAAATAAAAATGTGATTGTAAAAAAATACAACTTAATGAGTGAGCATACATTTAAAGTTAAAAGTTAAATTATAAAAAAAAATGTAAATTTATTTTATTTTTCTTCTATAAATATAATTTTTTTATTTGTCATTTGCCTAGTAATGCCCACTTCTCCTTTTAATGAATGTTTTATTTTGCAAGGGTTGATTTAGTGCTGCTGTTGATCTATTTCCTGCAGATATTAATGGTGCCCGCCATCCCGTGATCGGGAATTGAAGGATCGCAAAATCACGGGCAAGCGCCACATTTCCTATCTGAGGGATCAAATTTGTGCTATCACTGACCAACTGCCATTTGATATGATTCGTTCCCCGCCATCCCGTGATGGTGCTTGGGTTGATTACAAAATCATGGGCGGGCACCACGTGTCTCATCCGATGAAGCCTAAAGAGTAAAGGAAACACTAGCCGACTTTAAATGTATTAAGGGGGGATTACTAAAGTGTTTTCGAGACACACATGTTCTAAATCGACGGATATGTTATAATCTCGCTGGAAAAGCTGCTCAAAGGTTAACGACATGGTTGGCGATTGTGTTAAAGGAATGAGATCATTGATGCTTAGGATCAACAGTTGCCCGCCATCACACGATCAGAAGTTTCAGGATTGCGATATCGCGGGAAACTGCCACGTGGGCTTCCTTCGTAGTGTATGGTAAGGTGGGCCCCTTATCGTCATGTTGGAAATTGTGTCAGCTTGTTTTGAAGGTGGTCGTCGATGATTTTATTTTGTAGAGGGTTGAATTAGTGCTGACATTGATCTATTTCCTACAGATCAACGGTGCCCACCATCCTGCGATCACGAATTATGGAATCACAATATCATGGGCGCTTGCCACATGTCTCATCCGATGAGGTCTAAAGAGTGAAGGAAGCATTAGCCGGTTCTAAATGTGTTAAGGGGCAGATTACTAAAGTGCTTGTGAGATGCACATGTTTTATTTCAACTCGAATGTTATAATTTTGAGGGAAACATTGCTCGACAATTAACGGAAAGGACGACAACCATTTTTTAAGGAGCAGGATCTCTGATGAGAAGGATCAATGGTTGCCTGCCATCCCGAGATGGTAAATCGAGGGATTGCGGTATCACGAGCAACCGCCACATGGTTTTCATTTGTGGCGTATGGCATGGTGGGCCCCTTATTTCTGTGTTGGTTATTATGTCAGCCTATTTTGAAGGTGGTCGTCAATGATTTGATCAAACTGGAGGATCAATGGTTCAAATTTAAATCTGTATCAAATGTGGTTGGAGCCGTTCGTGCAGCATGTGAATGAGATTTAATGGTGGATGAGACATTTACTGGTGAGATTTGATCAACATAAAATCAATTTTCCTACCTCATTTGTATCACAAAGCATCCAACTATTTTGTGAAAATAGTTTCAGAGCCGAAGGTGAAATTGTGAGCCACTACAACCAGAATTTGGAGTTTATTGGAAAAGAGCTGTAAGTTTATTTTATGTGACTCCCAGTCATTCTGCACCTAAATTTGGGAAAGGGGTTTGCTATGATTGTCATTGAGCTTATTGAAATCTCTTGTTAAGGCTATAGTTTAATCATAAATTGTGAGGAATTGTAGTTTTTTACTCTATAGTTTCCTATCTCTGCTTAGTCGTAGCCAATTGAAGTGTAACATTGTAATGAAGCCCTAGTTTGTCCAAGATGGCACCAACCAAGCAGCACTCTGGCCACATTGAATATTTGAAAAGAAACTTGTACGATGATTTCCTAGATCAATTTCCGTTATCAATGAATATAGAAGGAAAGGTGTAGTGTTGATGCGAGGGAAAATCCTAGGGGAGGGGTTAGTGTGTAATTATTCTAACATTGCCAATGCTAGGGTTCCTCTCACCGGCTTAGAAATGTTTAGATTGTGGTATGGATAGAGGAATTTGCCTCACCCTTTTTCAAATGGATAGATGTATGACATGGGGAAGCTGGTTGTACCAAATGTATTCCCTGATGTGGACTTACTTAGGGTAGTGGCCGCAAGGTATTACCCTATTACACGGGTAATTAGGGATAATGATGGAGGGGTGCTACTAGAAATTAACAGAGAAGATATTCAACAGATTTTTGTTTGAGTACTTGGTTCTTATCAATCTTGAGGAAATGAAGCAAGAATATGTAAAGCTGAAATCTCTTTTTAGGGCTAAGCTACTTCCACCTATTTGGTCAGGGCAAGAGGTTCACAATTTCATATCAGCCCTAGTAACTAGGAACCTTTCAGATTGAATTGTTTTGCAAAACCTTTCCTGGCCACTTTCTATTCATTATGTCAGATTTTGGGTTTTAGTCTTGTTGCGGTAATGCCTATTACGTACATGTTCATGGGGGTGAAAATACAACACCCTAACTTCTCTGTGACATATGACTTTGCTTCTTTATTGGCTGAGAGGATACATGAAGGGCTGTCGAAGCTACAAAAAAATTATATTGGTACTCAATTTTTTTGGTATTTTATGCTGATGCATATGTTTCTATTTAGGAATGCTGATTTCTTTTATGAGAAGATGAAATTAAGGCAATCAATTGATGGAGAAAGGTTTCCAGTACAGATATGGGCTACAAATTTATCCTGTAATAAGGAAAGGACCAGTTATGTGCAATTTGATAATTGTTTTTCTTTTAGATTAAGGGCTAGATTGATGGTGAATGTACCTAAGATCCCTAAGGAATTTCATGATTTCCTTAGGCCAAAGGGGAGGAAGCTAGAGTTGAGGGTTTACCATAACTGGGGTGACATTATCCCATACCTAGTCAGCATTGTCTTGAGAGTATATGGATTTCAGGGAGCCCCTCACATACTGCCATACAATGTGCCACCAAGAGTAGGGTTTGCAGAAGTTATGTGGCAGATAGGTTGTATTCATGAAGACAACCTCACTAGAAGGGGGAAAGGAAGATTCTTCCCTAATTATACAGTGGTGTCTAACTTTGTATTTTCAAAGGGAGGCTGGACACATTTTGATAAATTCTTTGTTGATTACCATTTGAGATGTGGTCCAAGGTGACACCATGATCCTGAGGGTTTCTTTGCTCTTTTCAGACAAAGAATAAAAGCTAGAAAATTTGCACATGAGTTCAACTTCCATGAGGACTTGATTAGAAATGAATTTGATCTAAATAAGCAGGAGTTGAACAAGGAGAAATGGATAGCTTATAGTAAGCTATTGGATGTTGTGCATGAAATGGATCTGAAGTATGATCCACTGTTGGAGTTTAGTCCATACCATAAGAAAATTGATTTTATAATGAAGAACTTCAAGGAGATTATGGACACCTTGAGAACTAAAAAGATAAATTTAAGGCTAAGTCTGGGTATGCAAGAACAAAGTGTTGGGCCAATTGAAACAAGGTCAGTATACTAGCCTACAAAAAAGAAACCCATCTATAGAAGGAAAAAAGATAGTAGCAGTGATGAGGAGGAAGTAGATAGGAAGGGAAAGAAAATAATGAAGGCGCCTCCATGACCAAGTCCAAAATTCAAAGTACCTGGGGCAGTTAAGATCATTGATTTAAAGTCATCACCAAAAGATAGTCCCCCATCACCACCATCTGAGCCAAGCCCTAAGAGGCAGAGAACTGATCACCCACATGAGGATCTGATAGATGAAATTATTGTTACTGATCAGGACATGTAGGTTGGTATTCTTTCCCCTCCTAGGTCAGCTGAATTGGTTTTGTCCGATTTAGATATGAAAGGTAAAAGTGTGCAAGATGCAAGAATGGAAGCATGCAGGGAGTTTTTAGATGACAATACATTTGTGAAAACTCTTGTATTCTTGCAATTGGCATGGAGAATGAAATTTGAAGAGTATCAAGATAAATGCAGGGAGAGAAGGGAACTAAGGCCTAATAGGTTAGACTAGGAGAATGATGAAGAAGTAAAAGCTGAACTGATGGAAGAGTTCAAGAACATCACTCCTGAAGAAGGAATACAACTGGCGAGTCAGGCTGGTGTATTGATTTTTCCTGAGTGGGATATTGCAGATGCAGTAGCTTTTAATGCTATTATGAAGTCCAATAATCCTTTTCAAGATTCTGAGGAAGAGGTTAAGGAAGCATTGCAAAACTCTACCTTTAGTGAAGAATATGAGACCTTGAAAATTTCAGAATTGGCTCCACAAGGGAGAAAACTAGATATTGTTGATATTAATCCAATTTTAGAGGAGGATTAATAATAAAGAGAGATTCAGAGACCTCAACCACCGAGGCCACTAATTTAACTGTAAATGTGGCCAAATTGGCCCAAAGGACTGCTGAAAGGGAGGAGGCTGAAAGGAAGAGCCTAATGGAGAAATATAACATTTTGATTGAAGAATATAGTAAAATGCAACAGAGGAATGTTGAATTGCAAACTGAAGTGGAAAGGTTCAGATATAGAGAGATTGGGGAAACATCAAATGCTCCAAGAACTAGTACATTACCTCCCATAGCAGGGTCAATGCCTCCTGCTTCTCCAAATGTTTCCACACCAGGGTCTTCCATTCAAAATCCTGCTCTCACCCCTCCTCTAGAATAAATTGATGAAAAAACTGAGTGCTCTATTGATCCAACGAAGAGGCAACTCATACATAAAATTGATGAATTACAGACATCATTAAGGATAAAAGAGGAGGGATTTCTTTCAAAGGAAAAGGAGATTGTTACTATTGTTTTGGAGCACTTAAATGAAGGGGTAGATAGTAAATTTCAATTTGTACATTCTTTATATTCTTTGTTGTTGGAAGCAATAAAGAATATTGATAGGGATCAGGAGGTAGTGGTACAAATAATTAAAAATTGGATCCCTAGGGCCAATGATCTGGATATCATGAATAAAGCCTCAAGGTTTGATATAAATAATATGCCCCAATCATTTAAGCCTACTCATGTGTTAGTAAAATCATTACAAGGTTTTCAAACCTTACCAGATGATTTGAGTAGGAAGATTAAAGAGTTGGTAAAGAATTTCAATGATTGGGGTAACACATTGTTACCTAATATAATTAATGAGCAGGGGAAAATCAGAACACTCCAACAATGGCATGATCAAGCAAATAAGGTCATCAATAATTAAATTAAATTAATTTTTGATGACTCAGATTATGATTTGTTGGTGAGTTGTATGGATAAGATTATTGGTACCAAATCATTTTTGGAGTCTTTTGAAAGAGATGCGAATCAGGTAGCGGTAAAGTATATTCCTTATAGTACAAAGGTAAATGAGGTGATTAATTTTAACTGGCCTATTGATGAAGAATACCAGAAGTGGGTAGCTAAGTATTTGAATGATGATGAGTAAAAGAGAGTGGACTATGGACAGGTGGAAAATCTGATGTTGCGGTTACAACGGTCTCAGTTTTGTATTGATGAATTTCTCGGTATGGGTTTCTTGTGGTTTTTGAATCACATCAACTTTCCTCAGTCAACATGATGAACATGAATATGCTCCAGAATGATTGCATTTGTAACAATTTTTGGAATATCATCAGGTTCTCTAATCGGCTGGTGACGTGTGTACTTTCTGGCCTGAAGCTTGTTTTCTCCTTCATTTTTCTATAAGGATTTCAAGGCCAAAAGTATGGGTTAGCAAGTTAGATAATTTTGATCGAGTCTAGTAGAAGTTGCAGAGCTGATTGTAAAGATCAATGGTTTTAGAGAGAAATGAAATTTAGGTTCTGAGTCACTCTGTGATAGGTTTTAAGTTCATGAGGATTTAATGTTGCATAATAGTATTAGCATTTGAATCGAAATGATAATTTCAAGCTCGTCTCTCTCCATTATATGTGCATATCTGAACTTTGAATAAACTAACTAAGGGTTGTTTCATTCAGCTCACTGTTGTAGTGTGTATGATTCTATTTTAGCTTTAATTCAAGGAATTAATTAAATTTTTTGAATGAGATTATAAGCAGATATGTTTTGCATATCTGATGGTTTTAGAGAAATGCAATTTAGGTTTCGATTCATTATGTAATAGGTTTTGAGTTCATAGAGATTTAATGTTGTATAACAATACTAGCATTTGAGTTGAAATGAAAATTTGAGCTTATGTCTCTCCATTGTACATGCATATCTAAACTTTGAATGAAATAACTAAGGGTTGTTTTATCCATCTCATTATTGTGGTGTGTATGATTCTATTTTAGCTTTAATTCAAGGAATTAATCAAAATGCTTGAATGGGATTATAGGCGGATATGTGTTGTATAAGGATTTGATAAGTAGTCCTGGGTTAGAATGCACACTAATGAAATTGTAATGCAATATTGTCAGGGATCTTATATGTGATGTATTAAATCTATTATAAACCTCTAGATGCTTATGAATTTGACTCCTGCAATGGATATATGGCACTGATCTAAGTTGTAATTATTAGTGTAGTTCAGTATTTATTTGTCTTTGTCTAGAGCTTGCTACAAATTGCAAATCATTGACTATCTTATACAATGGATTGTGTTTAGTTATCTCATGCTCTAGATAGTTGATATTGTCTATGAACAACCAATTCTAGTTGATATTATCTTATCGTGTTGAGCTATTAAGTGAGATCATTTGCTATTGTTAATGTTGTTTATAATAATGGTACAAAGGTTGTAAACACATTAATTTTCTCCCTCCCGGGTCTTGCAAAGCCCAAAGTGTAGGAGACTTTTAAAGTCCTCGTCAGTTGGTCGAGGTCCTTCGAGCTACCTTCGATTGGAATTGGCAATTCCATAGGTAGATTAGAAGACAAACCTAGTTACATTGTAAAAAGAACCAACATACATGTCAACCACTGAACAACCACCTCTACAACTAACTTTTTAATCTTTTATGATCATATGAAACATAAAACACACTAATTTCAAGGTTGTTAACATCACTATTGAAATGTTTTAATTTTTTTGACCTTTCAAACATTAAAAAGTACATCATTAAATTAATTATGTAATGGCATAAAAATTAAAAAAACATCACTAATTAATTATGTAACCACATAAGTCAAATATAATTCTATCAATAAATTAATATCAAATAGATAATATAATCGCATAACTTATACATTTCAATGTCATTGATTTTCTTCTTCATCCAACTCTTTGTTTGTATCATCTGATCCAGATTCGACATTGTAAGGATTGGTCATATCATCATCATCATCATCGATATCAATTTCAATAATGTCATCATCCACATGGATGTCATCTTCATGAACATTAACTCCTACATCATCATGATCTAGTTGCTCCTCTTCGACATCTTCGTTAGGGACATCATCAACTAACCGTTGATCCTGATCATCATCTATATCATCTTCTAGTTCTTCGGTATCTTCTTCTTCCACCACATTATACTTTACCGGCCTTCATCTTGGATCATGTCTAACAACAAATGACCAACCCAGTTTACCTGAAACCTCTGAGTAAAATACCTACTCACATTGGCTTGGAAGAACATAAGGCTTATTTCCAGCTCGCTCGATCAACCTTCTATTAACCATGGTAAATCCATTATCATGTTCAATAACAGTTCTCTCAGGATCATTTTCATTCAATTGTAGCATGTACCATAGGACGCCGAATAAAATTAATCTGAAGGACTTAAAGTCACACTCAAGTATATCATCCAAAATCCCATAGTATCGATTTTCTGAGACTTTTGGATGTATGTCGCTTTTAGATGAAACAATAGTCACCTGAAAGACTGCAATTATACCAGAATCAAAAGTTTTCTTCATGTCATCCAACATTTTGATTTGAAATTTATGACCATTGCACCACATAGCCTTGTGGTGTTTCACCTGCAATATGTCAAACATGTAAAAATTATTGCAATATCGTTAGTTGATAAACATATTTATTCTTGGCCGAATGTATACAAAGAAAACAATCTTAAGATATATATACATCAATATACTTGAAAATAATTAATTAATATGGGTGATTAATATATTTATACATACCTGTTTATCTCTTAAACCATATGCTAAATCAATTTCCCTTTGTGTAACATTGGAATCTCCATTACGATGAGCTTCTTTAACCAATGAAGCCACACCTTCCCATGTTAATGTGCGACCAAACTGTTGACATCGTTCAATCCATATCCTCATCCAACCAACATTGTTGGCGATGTACAAATGTAGTGCATCCCACTCTTGACCAACTGTACCAAAAAAATTGAAATTCAAACGACATATAATTAGTTAAATACCATAGTATATGACCTTAATTTATAATTGATGTATATTGAAGATTAAAATTAAATAATACAATATGCATAAAAACCATATGTAAATGTATTCCAATTAATTTCCATGACCATCTTATAATTGTCTCTCACTTTCCTCAATCTACCTTTCCCATACAGGTACTCCCCTTCAAATTTGTTAATGGAGTTGGGATCCCAAATCCGATCTACATGGATCTTTGCTGCAAACTTAGGAAGATATTCACTAATGTACACCATGGTATGGTATACCATATATCCCTCCACCATAGAACCCTCAGGATGTGCTCTTTGTCTAACCAAAGCCTTCAAAAATTTCAAGTGCCTCTCAACCATCCACATTGACCTTGTGTGTACAGGTCCACACAATTCAATCTCCTCAACTTGGTGTATGAGGTAGTGTTCTTGTGAATTGAAAAATGTTGAAGGTAGACACTTTTGCATTTCACACATTAGGCGAGGAATTTTTCTCTTCCAATAATTTATATCTTCTTTATGGATTTTTAGATGATAGCCATCTACAAGTGATTCAAGTAAATATATTAATGAGATTTAACAAAAATATCACAGTACATAACAAGTAAAAAGCAAATGGAAATTATAAGATGTATACATGAATTGAACAAATCTACTACTTACCTCATGTATTTTCCAAGATCATATATAACTTGCTTGACATTGTTGTCAAAGTTGTCTGGGAGAGATAGAGGTAGAATGTACTACAACAATTATAAAATGATCTTTTCATTATTTTTCCAAAAGTAGTAAACACAATACACTGAAAAGTGCATGATTATACAAGTGTATATAATATACCAGAATAATTACCTTAATGAAGGTATGTCCAATCATGCGTTTTCATGCGACCAAATTCACCTTTCTTTGTTATTATATTGTTTATGTTAGCGGCAAATCTGTGGGAAATCGAATTTTTTGTATGACTTCTTTTATAGCATTGCTTTCTTCTTTTGTTAATAACCAAGGAAGGGAACTTATATATTAATTTGGTACCATCACTATTTAATTGAATGACATTTTTCATTGCATGATTGGCTTCACGAATGTCACTACAAATTTTGACAATTTTTTTTGCGTCATGCCCCATCCAATATTTTTATAAGCGTTTATGTTATATTCTTTCTGATATGCATTGTATCAAAGCAAAATGCACAATTTGTAGCTGCTCGTAGTAGGGCAACCTACTAAATTATCTGGGATAACTTTTAGTCCCTATGGAAGCGACCATTAATGCCTTGACGACCTTCATGAAGCATATAAGTTAAACAAATTAACAACGACAATCATTGTCAATTACAACATGAGTAAACACAACACAATATAAAAATATAAATTCAAAACATATCATATATGATAGATAAACAATTTGATCGATGTATAACCTTGACGATTAATTCTATTATATTCCAACTTCCATAGGCGAGGTGACATTCTTCGTGGTTTTGATGTAGTCTCCTCTTTCCCATTGAAAAGATGTTTTTCAGTAGTTCGATACTTATGATTTCTATGGAGGAAGTGCCTATACTCATCAAACACCTGCTTTTCTAAACTTGTTGAACGACGAGATTTCATCTTTGGACCACAAATTGGACATGCAAATTTTCCCTTTGTTTGAAGACCTACAAGATGATATATAATTGGATTAAATATGTCAATTTTATAATTATATATAATGAATAGATTATTTTAAAACATGCATGATATCTACTTCATCAAATTAAATGATTGTTAAAGTGTGGTGAGATGTTATAACATACCAAAAATGTGTGTTAGCCACAGGGCATCATGAATTGTCCATACAAGCATTGCATGGAATTGAAATTGTCTTTGTCCTATTGGTCTAGAGACGTCATACATAGTGATTCCATTCCATAACTTTAGTAACTCATCGATAAAAGGCTCGATATATACATTCATATCTTTAACTTGGTACTTACCTAGTTGAATGAACATAAACATTACATAATTATTATAACCATTTTACTGCAATATATATAAATTAATGTACATGACTATTGAATGAAAAAAATACAAGTCATTATGCAAAAAATAAGACAAATGAGATACTACTATGTTCAAGAAAATTGATGTAAACAAATACCTGGAACAATCATTGACAACATTATGTGCTCCCTCTTTATTGACATCCATGGAGGAATGTTATTGTTGATAACAAAAATAGCCCACACTGAGTAAATGAATCTCAGCTCTCCAAATGGATTGACACCGTCCGCTCCCAATGAAAGCCTAAGATTACAAGGTTCTTCTTTAAAGTGTGACCATTTTTCCTCCATGTCCCTAAATGCAGAACCATCCGCATGCATTCGAAGAATTTCATCTCCACTTCTATTCCGTGCATGGTAATCCATCAATTGCGCTAAGCTTTCGCACCTAAATAATCATTGTATACGTGGAATAATGGGAATATAATGAAGAACCTTGCAAGACACCTTTTTTGTTATTTGATCTTTTCGATATCTACTGATATGACATTCCAGGCATTTTGTTGCAAATTCTTGTTGTTTATGATATATAATATGATCATTGGAACATGCATCTATTGCTTGATACTCCATTCTGATATCTTTCATAATGACACATAAATCTCGGTATGAGCGAGGTAAAATATTTGATGGTGGTAACAAAAATTCACTAATCAATCTACAACAGAATATAATTTGTTCATATAAAGAATATTAATGGTACATATTTCATCCTTTATTTACTATTGATGAACTAACAACAATTAAAATAGATGAAAAAAGATGACATATATGACATACCTTAAGATCTGTGAGATTGCTATGTTTGATAAACCATTCATAACCTTCAAGTTCAACAGCAACAATACAGTAGAGAGAAGAGTTGTTTCGGAGCCTTCATAAAGGGGCTCGTATGCCTTCTCAAGTACAGGTAAATCATGAACATCATGAAAGTCATTTTGATCATCATGATCAGCTCTGCCACTAAATGTGTCATGGATCAATGTATTTGTACCATCATCTTCAACTGTGTTTTATGGCGCATGATCATCTTCTTCTATAGGATCATTAACTTCATCTTCGATATTCACAGCTCCATGTTTGTTCACTTGTAAAACCACATTCTCCAGGCCGTGATAATCCATATCATCTTCCCTAGGGCACCCCACCTTTATAATAATGATAGACACCAATAAACCATGATCATTATCAAATGATTATATATATATATATAATGTTAAAACAATATAAACATTTACATATTCAATCAATATAAACACATATAATGAACAACTTACCAATGAATGATAATCATGCCCCCTTCAACGTGACCATGCTGCCTACAAATGTTTCTCAGTTGTTGTGATTAAAATTCGTCTCGTCTTTAAGCCCTTGCAATTATTGCAAGGACAATAACATTTCCCATCACCCTTTCTTTTCAATCTAGCCCACAATCTATCAAGTGTCTCTTCATTTTGTTCTGGACTAATATTATCTGACATGATTTTTCTTTACCAAGCTTGACTATTTAGATCTTCAAAAAATATCAAACTCACACTCCAATAATTTGTATTCATAGACAGTAACAAATCTAATAATTCGATATTTTACACCAAATTTTTTTGGCATGCAACCACCCTACAAAAGAGAAGATAGTCTGAAGTTAATGACCCCAAAAACACTTTAAAATGTTAATTCCAAAACTTATTAAATTCTGATTTTACTATGATTTCCAACTGTTAAGACTCCTAAAATTAGAATATTGAACTTGATCTCAAACTTCCTACAACAATGGAGGTAGCGAGCTAGTAAGAGCAAGTGACCCATTCCTAAGGAGCAACAAGTCGAATCATCATTGCTAATGTCAATACGGAATTTATCCTTTTAGTTAAAGATGCAATGTGTCACTTCTTATGATGAGCTTATCCCTAGGGCCCTCAACATTGAGAGATACCTAATAAAAAACAACAGAAGCATTGGTAAGAGCATGATTAGGGTAAAAATCCTAGGCATCTGTAGAAACATAAACAATAACTATAGCAGATTAGTGAGGTTGCAATACCAGAAAGATTGAGGCATTGTAGGTAATAACAAAATCTTGCAATCTAAAGATTGTAGCCAATAACAAGCACACTATGTAGCTTAGTGACATTTGTAAATGCAATCTATGAAAGAAGAATGGCAGTCACTTGAGATGTGACAGTCAAAAAGAGGCTGAGCAGGACAAGATAATAAAGCTCAAACCTTGCATAGTAAAGTGGAGATTTTAAGTGTGAGTTTCCTTACCCCCTTGCTGACCTTAAGGGTTTTTCAAATGCTTTTGGTAGTGTTAGACAAGGAAAATGCAATTAGGGAATGACTGTCCAAATGAAGTAACAGTGGTAATCATAGGTTCAATGTTTCTTCTTAGCCATTAATATATAATGGAGGTAGTGGATTGCATGTTTAAGCAATGTTTTGAGACTCATCAAAGATGGAAGAATAGTGAATAATACCTTGTAAACTGTGAAGTAGTGTCAATAAGGTTGAAGGATCTTAAAAACTACAATACCATCAAACAATGAGTCCCCTGTAGTAAGTAGGCAGTCTATAAGGCATAGTTTGATTAGAAGGATGCTCATGAAATGAATCTTCAAGTGATAGTGAGTGAGCTGTTTGAGATTGCAGCTGAGGGTACAATACCCAGTCTTAAAGGAAGTTAGCAAAGCAGTAAATGTGCAAGAAAATTGAATCGTACACAACAAACAATTCACAATGTTATCTTCCATAATGCCTTGAGTTTGAAGACAAAAATCTCATTGTATCTTCATGATGAAAGTGGTGACCTTAATTGTCAATCACTGGCAACCATGATTTTAAAACATGCTATTGTGCTTATGGAGGCAACATTTTAAGCAAGGCAGTGAGTGGTGGTTTGGAACAATGGTAGGTATGAAGGACTTGCTTTATATGCATATTATGCAGTCTAGCTTAAGACAATGTTCTTAGAAGAGATTGAAGGTGGATTATGGAACTCAAGGGCTACCATGAAAAGGATTAAAGCAAAGACTGAGATCTATTTAAAAGCCACGGTCATGAAGATATTAAAGATGTCACATGCAAAACCCTAGTAGCTAGAGTAATGAATACAGTGCCAAAGAGGATAGTGTGTTTGGGGAGATTTAGGAGATCTCCACATTATCTAATTATAGGGAAATACATCATTTATTTATTTTTTTAATTAAAAGAAATCATTCTAAACCCTATATAGGATACATTGATACTTCAAAATCCTCTAAGGAATTTGAGATTATGCAAATATATGTCAAGTAACATTCATAAGGTTTAGAAAATCTTGATCACTCTCTAGAATAGCCCATTAAACATGGGTTGTGCTTGAATGCACTACATAATTGATATAACACAACCACTCTGCATATCAACCAGAGTTATAGGCTCTTTATTGCAGCAAGAGGTAATACTCTTCGATCATGCTATAATTACATCCTAACCTGTTAAACTTGAGACAACCTAATGCACCCAATGATGATTGACACCTACATTATACAACCTGAATTAACTACATTATATGAGTGCCTCCATTTCTATCACAACATAGCCACATTAAACTTGGGTCACACATGAATGCATCCTGTATTTGTTATAGCACAACTGTGCCACATGACCAATAGAGTTATGGATCACATAATTACAGTCACAAGAATCTGTTCCTTGCTTATGATCTTATGGTGATTCCACACAACAAAATCTGGACATGAAATTCTCAAAACCCTTAACCTTTAAAAATGAAATCTGATGAGATGTTGCTTTAAAATATGATTTTCAAACCTAGAACTACAAATCTGACTTCACAACTGAATTCTACAAAAAGACAATGACTACCCTCAACCTGGAGATATCTTCTTGAATTTTTTCTATTTTTTCCCAAGAAAATCATCCTTAGTTCCTCACAAACTGTCTCAAGTAGAGAAAAACACTATTGTAATAAATTAGGCGCGAACTCACTTTTCTTTATGCCGGCCACAATTTGATTTTTTTTATTTTTCATGTTTGTCAAAAATTTGACGAAAATGATAGTTGAAATTTTGATGAACCCCATATTTGTCAAAAATTTGATGAATGTCAGGGATAAACTCTCAAAAAATTGGATATTACACATCAAATTTTACAAGCACCCGACGAACATTGAATTTTACATATTTTGTCAGATAGTTTTGTTGGATTTTGCAGTCAAATGTATTAGTGTACTTTGACAACCAAGCGAGCCTTATGCTTATCAACCAACCCATCTGCTATTTTTTTTTTTGATAGACCCACTTGCATCAAACAAGTTTCCTTCCCTTATGAAGTGGGACAAAATCCCAAGTGTGGTTCCTCTCTGAGGAACTGAACTCTTTCTACATCATTGCATCCCACTTGAGGACACTAAAATCTTCTCAAATAGAAGTTGTGGATTAGAAGTTGTAGAAAGGTAGACATGTGGAGCATCCTAAAGCTGTCATCTAGTTCTTCTATGGTTTGAAGGATCTCCTACCCAATCCCCTATTGACTGCAATTTTTGTCAAGCCCAAAGAGGCCATGTAGCTAGGGAAGGAAGAGAGTTAGGAGGAGAATCATCATCCTCTAAAGGTGGGTTATGTGAACCATCATCATCACTTTCATTATCTAAAGTGGAGGAAGAAGACTCCTCATCAAGATTGGAAAGATTATGATCCTTTGAAGAAATATCATCATGATGCAAGGACTCCAATCTGATGGTGATTAGAGAAGTGTCAAGAGAGGAACTAGAAGGACTCTCCTCAAAGCAAACACTCCTCTCAATGCTAAAATTATGTGTGGTAGGATAGAGAAGCCTAAAACCTTCGACATCATCAAGGTATCCAAAATATATGCAAGGCTTGATTTTTGCATCCATAACCTTTCATTTCTCTACTAGAATGTGGTCCCATGCACAAGCGAAACACTTGAAAGTGTCTAATTGAGGGTTTCCAACCAATCCAATCTTAAAAAGGAGTTAGCCCCTTCACAACTTTGTGAGGAACGTAGTTTTGGATATAACACATACAAGCAATGGATTCTATTTAAAGAGGTGGTTCCAAAGACTTGAAGTGAATCATACAATTGGCCATCTCTTTCAAGGACCGATTCTTTTATTTTGCAACTCTATTCTGCTAAGGATTGTAGGGAACTGTATGCTACAAATCAATGCATTTTTTTGCAAAATACTACATAAACGTTTGGTTGACATATTCCCCTCCATTATTTATATCCAAAAATTTGATGGATTTCCTAGTTTATTTCTCTGTAAAAGCCTTGTATTCCAACAATGAATCGAAGACTTCAAACTTCTACTTGAGAAAGTACACAAAGGTATACCTAGAAAATTCATCAATGAATGTTAAAACATATCAGGCTCTATTGAAAGATGGCTATAGAAATGGCCATGCCAAATCACTATGTACCAAATCCAAAAGATGTGAGGCTCTCCAAGCTTTTCTTTTGTCAATTTTCTCTTTAATATTTTTTTCAAGAATGCATGCTTGAAAAACACCATCAAAAACCCAAACTATAGGAAATATTGTAACCATGTCCTATTGACTGAGCTACTACAATAATGGTAGTTCAAGTGGCCAAACCATTGATGCAAAAAATTACTCACATCATCTAAATGAGTGAGTAGAACAGATGAAGGTGGATCAAGAACAAATTGAGAGAATAAATAAATCTAAGGTGAATGATCTCCTTTCTTGAATGCAACTATAGAATCATGAATACCACTGAATCAGGAGTAAACTTAGCCCAATTTATTTTACTTGTGATAGTGATTTGATATATTGATAGGAGATTAGTTGAAAAAGGGGGTACGTAAAGAACATCCTGAAATGTGTCATTCCCCATATCAATAGACCCTCTCCCACATACCTCAATAGGAGTGTTATCACCCATTAAAATAGCACACGAATCCAAAGATGCAATCTTTTCCTCAAATGAAACCATGTGATGTGAACAACCCAAATCAGGAACTTGTGTGGATGATGGAGAAGCAACTGCTACAAGGGTCTTTTGCTTTCCTTTCCCCTTGTTTCCTTTAGCCTTGTGAGACCCCTTCTTTATGGAATCATGAACATTGAGATTATTATTTTCAAGAATGTCTATCAAGTGATCTACGTGCTTCTTCAAAAATTTGTGCTCATCATGAACAAGTAATTTACAATAGGCACACTTGATCTTCTCTTTCTTATACTTGTCACCTTTTCAAGAGTAGGTTTCATTAGCTACTTTTTGAGCAACTAATTTTCTATCCTTCTTCTCTTTGCTATTATTTTATTTCTTATCCTTATTACCCCTTTGTCCTCATTTTTCATTTGTTACATAGTTGGAAACCAAGGCATGTGACTTAGAAGACTTGAGAGTTCCTATCTAGATTAGCTTATTTTTCTCCCATGTGAGAGAAGTAGAAAGATCATCCAAAGATGGCATGGTGAATTTAGAACCAATTGCATCCTTAGTAGTATAGAAGGTAGAAAAAAATACTGAATATTAAAAGCTTAGCTTAGAGAAACTACCTAGAATCAATTTTTCATCTTTCTTATCAATTCCATAGTGCTCTAGTTGTAGCCTTAATTATTTCAATTTGGTGAAAAAATCTTGAACTGTGTTGAAGTTTTCTCAACTTAAATTGATTAGTTCATTTTTCAACATGTGACCCCTCATAGAATCTTGAGAACCAAAAAAATATTATAGATTTTTCCATATTTCATTTGGAGTATTCAAAGATTCATTATGAAAGAGAAAATTAGGAGATAGAAACAAACAAAATGCTTCATATGCTTCATCACATCTATTAAACCAATTAGGCTTGTCTTCATCCTTAGTAGCTTCAGTTTCTAATCACATTTTTATTCTATGCAAACCAAGACTTAAGTGAATTTACATTTAGACTTCCACTCAAAATAGTTGTATGTAGTTAGAATAGGAACTGTTGTTTGAGCCATGATGAAGAGAAGTAAAAAAAATTGCAAAAATAAATTGAACACAAGAATGCCAAAACATCATCACCATTTTCACTTGAATAATAAAACACCCCTGAAATATTATAAGGTTGGCACTTTATAGTTTAGTGTGTTTACAAAGCCTTTTCCAAGATACAATGCTCAATAGGCTCAAAATAGATAAAATTACAAGTTTTGATACAAAATAAATAGGAGACAAAATATAGAAAAATTTGCCTTATAACTATGTAGTTCTTTTCACCACCTTTGCAATGCCTATTCATTTCCAAAAATCAAAGCACCAAGATGAAATTTATGACCTATTGAATAAATTGAAAATAAACAACTTCAACCTAAAATATCTAGAAAGACAAATATTTTCAATACTTTCATGGATGAAAATTGCTCGTCTCCAACTTTTCGGTAATATCTCATTTTCAAAAAATGGACACCATAGTGAAAAGTTATGCAATTTAGAAAAAACACCCAATATGGCCTATTGGAGGGCCCTAGTGCCCCCCTAGAAGCCCATGGGTGATGACAGTGGCAGTGATAGCTAGGTGGAGGGTTGGTGATGCAGTCAACAGTTTGCATCATGGTTAACTTCTACACCTAATGCTTTAAGTAATAATCACACAGTGTTTTTTATAACCACTAGCAATTTTAATAACCATGTGACCTTTTTCTATGGCTAGCAGCCTTTTAAGTCACAGCTAGGCCACATTGGCTTAGGGTTACAACTATAGTTTTGCTAACTATGGGCCACGAGTAACTAATAAGTCATGAGTGCTATAAAGAACTTGAATAAATTTTTTAAAATTTTTTTCAAAAAATTTTAATCTTACTACTATATGGCTACAGCTAGGGGGGTTGTACAACCCTCTTGTATTTTTTTTTTCCTTAGTGGCTCTCGGCTCCAAATATGGGTGAATTATATGTCAAAATTTATCTCCTTGACCTCCTGATCACAATGGTTGTTGAATGCATAAGACAACTAAGAGGGGGCATGAATCAGTTGTACCTTAAAACTTCAAAAACCCTCATAAACATTAAGATCCACTTTTTTTCAATTAACCATTAACCCTTAATCTATTATAATGATTTAGCATGAAAAGAAAATAATAGAAACTAAAACAAATCAACATAATGCACAACAAAACACGAGATTTATGTGGAAAACCCAAGATGGGAAAAACCATGGTGAGGATTAGCTCACAATATAAAGTAATATCAACACCAATACAATAGGGCTCACTGTTGGATGGTTCACTACCCAAGAGAAAGAAAGGCTCACTGTCAGAATACAAAAGAAGATAGAGAAGAGTGTTACAATGATAAATCCATCTCAAAGCAACATAAAAATCTACCACAATATTATCAACACCTTCGTGTAACGCCCTGCCACGCAACCCTAGGGGAAGTTACAATTAACTAATCAAACACAATAATTTTTTTTTTTGTTTAAGTACAATTAACATGCAAGTTCACTACCCATTGCCAACAACCCCTAAGGTTACGAAACTGAGTTCACTTAAACCTAAACAAGAAACATGAATTAAACCATAACTTTTAATTACTTAAAAAATTAAATACACATACATTCCAAACATGATAAAATTACATCCAAGGCATAAGAGATACCACATTTTTCCAATAATATAATTTACAATATGAGTACAACTCTCATTCCCCGAATGAGGTAAATCCAATAAACAAGGTTACAAATTACATCCTCCACCTCGATACAAATGAGGGGTAATAAATTACAATAATAACTTAAAAGAATAAAGCATGAAAGAAACTGGATCCCACGAACTCTCCAACTGGAAATCTTGTCCACAGGAACAAGAAGACGACCCAACGGATTAAGGTGCATGTTCCACCCAACCATGTGATACCCGAAGGCTCACCCCCCATGCTAGGAGATAGTAACAAGGATTCCTAGACAAGACCATCTACCTCTAGACATAGGCTACACAAGACTGAACTGAAATTAAATACAAGTACAACATCACATAACACAAAGGTTATAATGTTTCCAGAGTTAAATTATCAATTGCATCACTAATATAAACATACCGTTGACTTAGGAGAAGTGTCATCACAATGTCACATGGGATATCTAGGTAAGTCTTCCTAGGTCCCAACCCCCATCGTGGGATATCTTGGTAACCTCTAACGACTTCTAGCCACTCATGTAAACCAATGTGGAATTAGTTATCTCTCGTAGAGATGAGACAATGATCTTGCCATTCCAGGCCTTCTCATCTCATCCCAAGTCTATACAAGCCCGTGTGTCCATGAACGAGAAAAAATTAATCGTGTTAAGTGTTTGATACAACCTAAACTATAATAAGTTTATTTACGTTATCACTGAATTAACTAACTTGCAAAGAGTTACCCTGACACCACTTTGTGTATTGGCCCTCATTGCAAGCCACTTCTCTAAGACAACACGTGGAATAACTCCGCACCCAAGGGTACACAAGTGTGACCTAAGGAGAATGACTCCCTATACATGACATAAAGTCGACACATCCCGTTCCTGATAACCGGGTATAACACTGGATATATTTAGATGCACTACCCAAGGCAATACAACAACCCCCAACCTCAAAGGAAACCCAATCTAGAAGACTTACATAACAATTGACACAATTGACCAACACCGAGAATAAACAAGAACATCACTAGAAAGCATTTCCAGAAATTAAATAAACTAATGTTAGGATTTCCTAAATCCAATCAACTCAATCAACATTACTTGCAATTATTCAAAAATAAATAAAATTTAATTCGCAACATTGAGAAATTTAAAATTAATGATTTAACTCCGTATTTCTCAATCATACAAAATAATCAAAATCAACTTGTTAAATAAAATCATTTGATTAAAAAAATAAATTTTTATTTCAACTATGATAATGAAATAATCACCTTAAAATAAATTGTATTTAAATACACATATATATTAAATATATATATAAAAAAATATATACTTAGTGTATATAAAAAATTATATATATATATATATATATAAATATATAATTATTATTTAAATATATCCATTTAAACTCAACCATTTAAATTATTTAAAAATACATAATATATATACATTATATATATATATATATATAAATTATATATATATAATTATAATTTTTATTTAAATATTAATATAATATATATAATTATTATATATATATATATATTATATTATATATATAATAATTAATAATTAATAAAATTTTAAAAAATAAATAAAAAATAGCCACGCATAAGGGGCTGGGGGCCCCTCCCAAAGGGGGAGGCCTAACTGCCCAGGCAGCCTCCCCCTTTTGGGGGTGCACTGTGTGGGCAGCGCTACTGCCTTTGGAGGCAACAACGCTACCTCCATAGCGCCTCCCATGGGGGGTGGCTGTGGGGGAAGGGCCCAGCCTCCCCTCCAAATAAAACTTATCATTTTTTTTTTCCTTTTATAAATTTTTTTTTTAAAATAACCCCACACATAAGAAAAAAAACAAACAGAGGTTCCCTATGAAAAGCAGGGTTTTGCTAGAAAATAAAATTTCTGGGAAAAAAAGAAATTCCCGGCATAAGCATAACTTCAATCCATGTATGTATATATATATATATATATGTAGAATATATATATATATATATGTGCATATATATATATAAATTTTCATTGTTTCATAGAGAAATTATGCAAATTTTTCCTACAAAACAAATTACACAGCAAATTAATTTGCAAGCATAAATTCTAAGATGCACAAAAGAAATTTCCATTGTAAATTTAGCTATTAGAATTTATGCTTGCAAATTAATTTGCTGTGTAATTTGTTCTGTAGGAAAAATTTGCACAATTTCTCTATAAAACAATGAAAATTTATATATATATATGCACATAAGAAGTTTCATCCCCTTCACCAATACAAACTTTCTAACTGACGAGTCTAACATCAACAATATAATCAAAAGCATAAGCATCATTAATTAAATATCTGCTAAGCTAATTCAAAACATGCCATAATGATAACATCAGAGTAAAATTCCATCACATCAAAATATCACATACGCATCGCTTAATAGTTTGCGATCAAATAGAACCAAGTACCATAGTCAAAGTAATAGCAGAACAAAGCATAAAAAAGAAAACATTGTATGATCAAAGAGCCAAAATGGATGGGTGCTACATCCTCCCCCCTTAGGGTCAGGCTTACTCCTGGAATCCTGCAAACAAATAGGGATAGAGCTCCCTCATCTTAGCTGCATCTTTCCAAGTGGATGACGTGTCATCCCTAGGATCCCACTAGATCCTAACCTAATCAATATCTCGCCCTCGAAGAGTGAGCGTTTTGTGCTCCATTACAACCACAGGCTCCAAAGCCAGCTGATCGTCCTCTACCTATAATGCATTCCAATCAAGTACATGAGAAATGCTTGGATGGTATAGCCGAAGAACTAAAACATGAAAAACATCATGAATACACGAGAGACTAGGCAGTAAAGCAAGATGGTAAGCAACTGGACCAATCTTCTCGAGTATCTCAAAGGTTCTGACAAAGCGAGGTGCCAACTTAGAGCCCTTCCCATAACGGATGGGACTCTTTCGTGGACGCACCTGCAAGAAGACTCTATCGCCCACAGAAAATTGACGATCCACTCTATGCACATCTGCATACTTCTTCTGTCTATCCTGCGCTGCCACTAAGTGCTCTCTAATCCTATCCACCTGTTGCTCCATATCCTGCAACATCTCAGGAACCAAAGTCACTATGTCCTCAAGTCGATCCCAACTCAAGGGAGTGTGACATGGCCGCCCATACAATGCCTGGAAAGGAGGCATGCCCATAGAACTCTGAAAACCATTATTATATGCAAACTCTACCAAATAGAGATAATCTTCCCATCATGTCTGCTGGTCCATTACATACATACGTAACATGTCCTCAAGGATCTGATTGACCCTCTCAGTCTTTCCATCTGTCTCTAGGTGGTAAGATGAAATGAAGTTCAACTATGTCCCCATCGCATGCTGTAATGAAGTCCAAAGAGCTAAGGTAAACACTAGATCCCTGTCAGAAATAATCCAATGCAGAATACCATGTAACCTCACTATGTCCTCCATGAACACTCTAGCTATGGATGATGCAATATAAGAAGAGCGAATAGGTGAGAAGTGTGCCACCTTCATCAACCTATCAACTGTTACCATAATCGCATCATGACGTCTCGAAGAGTTGGGTAAACCAACAATGAAATCCAATGAGATAATATGCCACTTCCACTCTAGTACTAAATGCGGTTGCAAAAGCCCTGTTGGATGTTGGTGTTCATCCTTCACCCACTGATACTCAAGACATCGCAACACATAATCTGCAATATCGTGTTTCATCCTTGACTAGAAATACAACTGACATAGATATGCATACATCTTCTTCACCCCAGGATGGGCTGAATAAGGTGCACGATGTGTTTCATTCATGACCAAGGTGCGAAGATCACCTAATGAAGGAAAGTATATGCATCCCATGTGCCTCAATACCTCATCTGAATCTAGAGAATATTCTGAATACCTACCCTCAAGGGTTCTACCTGCCTCAATCTTTGTCCTAACCTCTTGATACCAACTATCTGCTATAAGCGCAGAAAGAATCTGACTCCGCAAATCTACAACAAGAGTCATCTCAGATATCTCATGTCTCCTCCTACTGAGTGCATCTACTACGGCATTCTCCATTCCTTGGATATACTTCACTTCAAAGTCATATTCATAGAGAAACTCCATCCAATGCCTTTACCTAGCATTAAGGTTGGGCTGCATGAAAATATACTGAAGGCTTCTGTGATCACTGTGCAACTCAAACCTATGGCCAAGAAGGAAATGCCTCCATCTCGTCAATGCATGAACAACTGCCGCTAACTCAAGATCATGTGTGGGATAGTTCAACTCATGATCCTTGAGCTTCTGTGACTTGTATGCAATGACACGACCCTCCTGCATCAACACTGCACGTAATCCCTCCAAGGACGCATCTGTACAAACTACAAAGTCCGTAGTCGGATCCGGTATCGCAAGTATTGGTGCACTAGTTAGCTTCTCCTTAAGATCCTAAAATGTTGCCTCACACTTCTTTGACCACTCAAACCTCTTCCCTTTCCTTTGAAGAGAGGTGATAGGATAGCCTATCCTCGAAAAACCCTGCATAAAATGCCTATAATAACTTGCTAGCCCCATAAAGCTACGTATCTCTACCACATTCATGGGCATAGGCCAATCTGAGATCTCTTGGATCTTTGCAGGATCCACTAAAATACCTTCCCCTGAGATCACATGACCAAGGTACTGGACCTCAGTGTTGAAAAATTCACACTTCGACAGGCTAGCATAAAGTTGATTATCCCATAAGCACTGTAATACCTACCACAAATGTTCCTCATCCTCTTCCACTATCCTAGAGTATATCAAAATGTCATCAAAGAACACAAGGAAAAATCTATCTAGGTATGTACGAAATACCTCGTTCATCAGAATCATGAACACAGAGGGGGAATTCGTCAACCCAAATGGTACCACTGTGAACTCAGAGTGACCATACCATGTTCAAAATGTTGTCTTATGGATATCCGATTCGAAGATATGAAGCTGATGGTATCCTGACTTACGATCAATCTTTGAAAAGATTGTGGCACCCTTGATCTGGTCGAATAGATCATCAATCCTAGGAAGCGGATATTGATTCCTGATGGTCACTTTGTTCAACTGTCAGTAATCAATAAATAACCAAAGTGATCCATCCTTCTTCTTCACAAAGATAACTGGTGCTCCCCATTGAGAAACACTAGGGTGAATAAAACCTTTCTCTAACAACGCCTCAAGCTGCAAGCGAAGCTCTTTCAGCTCTTGGGTGGTCATACGATAAGGAGCTCGTGAAATGGGTTTTGATCTAGGTACAAGGTCTATCTTGAAGTCTATATCCCTCTAAGGTGGCATCCCTAAAATCTCATCTAGAAAGACATTAGAATACTCCTAAAGAATGGGGTGGCCATCAAGAGAGACTTTCTCCTCTCCACCTCCCAGATCCAAATCATCCACTGTAACAACAAATAACTGGCAACCCTGATGCACACACCTTCTCAACTGCATAGCTGAGATGACCCTCAAGGAAATCAGCTTCTAAACTCCCACTATCTCTACCACTCTACTAGATGCCTCAATGCATCGAATCAACTTACGTCGACAATCTATGACCACACTATGTGCCTCTAACCAATCCATCCCTATGACAATGTCATAAGAAGCCAAAGGAATAACTCGAAGGTCCAAAGTAGTATGAAGAGGTCCAACCTCCAATCTACAATTTGGTACAAGGGAATGGGATGCAACCTTTGCACCCAAGGCTAACTCAACCTGCCACCTATTGACTTGCCTTACCACAGCTAGTCTACATCACATCATGATGGAAGAAGATATGAAGGAGTCTGACACTCCATAATCAAACAAAATGGTAACTGGGTTACCTAAAAACATACCATATGACTCAAAAATGGTACCTTGATGCTTTTCCTGGCGGTTATCAACTGCTGCAAAAATACGATGCCCTCAACTAGCATCTCCAACTGTAGGATCAAATGCCACTGCTCCCTGAGAAAACCCAGATGTGCCCCTATTGGGACACATTCTAGCTATATGACCCTGCTGGCTGCATGTGAAACACTCAGTACCTCTGCCATTTCCCCTGCCTCCAGGTGGTGTGCTAGACTATTGCGGACTACCCCTGAAGGTGGATTGAGAACTCTAAGCTAGCTTATCAAAGCTGAAGCGTTTAATACACCTCCAGTTCCTGTCCCCCTACCTCTGCTAGAAACCTTTATGTTTCCCCTAAGATACCTATTGTTGCTGCTACTGCCCACTCTACGACAGACCCTACTAGGCTCTGGAAGGTGCACCTCCCTGAGACTGACCTCCTCTAGCACTAGACCCCGCTGCCGAACTACTGCCTATCTGTGCACCCATATGGCCTCCCAGTGCCAAAGTCAGATTCTCCTCTACCAAGCATGCCTTCTCCACCGCTACCTCCATGGTCTTGGGTTCAAAAATCCTCACACCTCCATTAAGATGGGCATTTAAGCCCTTGATAAAATGGTCGACCAACATACCCTCATCATCTCCTACCCCTGCATACTATTTGAGCTCGTAAAAGCGTCACTCATACTGCTCAATTGATAATGACAACTGACATAAGGCATGAAACTCATCGCCTTGACGCTGACACTAGTGCTTAGATAGGAAACGAGCTCTGAACCACTCTAAGAAGATCTCCCAAGATATAGAGCTGATGCCTACGTGGAGCTTCTACTCCTCTAACCTCCACCATGTCGATGCAAATCCCCACAGGTGCATGATAGCGCATCTCGCTTTGGTATTTCTACCGTACGGATGCATCGCAAAACACCTATCTAGGTCTATGAGCCATGTCTCAGCCTCTAACCCAATGCTAAATCCATCATACAATGGTGGACGTGCCTTGAGAAAATCTCTCATGTGCATCTCTAGTTGAGGTGGAACTTCCCTCTCAATAGGGTTACCATGTACCACGGCCTGTCTTTGACCAAGGAGTGCTAGTGCCTCCTCTAGAGCTCTACGTGCAACCTCAATCCCTAGTGGATCCTGCTGCTGAGCTATACCCCCTGAAACATTCTGAGATTCCTGGTGCTCCTCCTGATTTGGTATAATAGGAACATCAGGAGGAGAGTCATGCCAACTCTCATCGCAACCACCTACACATCCATGACCACGCCCTCTACCTCTTCCGCATCTGGGAGGCATAATCCTACATAGAAACATCAAGGTATTAGGCAAGGTACACAAATTAAAACCTACACAACTAAAAGCTTAATGGGTTCATCATAATCCCAGAGTACCTAGTGTTTAAACCTAGGCTCTGATACCATGTGTAACGCCCTGCCACGTAACCCTAGGGGAAGTTGCAATTAACTACTCAAACGCAATAATTTTTTTTTTGTTTAAGTACAATTAACATGCAAGTTCACTACCCATTGCCAACAACCCCTAAGGTTACGAGACTAAGTTTACTTAAACCCAAACAAGAAACATTCAAATTAAACCATAAATTTTAATTACTTAACAAATTAAATACCATACATTCCAAACATGATAAAATTGCATCCAAGGCATAAGAGATACCACATGTTTCCAGTAATATAATTTACAATACGAGTACAACTCACATTCCCCGAATGAGGTAAATCCAATAAACAAGGTTACAAATTACATCCTCCACCTCGATACAAATGAGGGGTAATAAATTACAATAATAACTGAAAAGAATAAAGCATGAAAGAAACTGGATCCCACGAGCTCTCCAACTAGAAATCTTGTCCACACAAACAAGAAGACGACCCGACGGATTAAGGTGCATGTTCCACCCAACCATGTGATACACGAAGGCTCAGCCCCCGTGCTAGGAGATAGTAACAAGGATTCCTAGACAAGACCATCTACCTCTAGACATAAGCTACACAAGATTGAACTAAAATTAAATACAAGTACAACATCACATAACACAAAGGTTACAATGTTTCCAGAGTTAAATTATCAATTGCATCACTAATATAAACATACTATTGACTTAGGAGAAGTGTCATCACAATGTCACATGGGATATCTAGGTAAGTCTTCCTAGGTCCCGACCCCCATCGTGGGATATCCTGGTAACCTCTAACGACTTCCAGCCCCTCATGTAAACCAATGCGGAATTAGTTATCTCTCGTAGAGACAAGACAATGATCTTGCCATTCCAGGCCTTCTCATCTCATCCCAAGTCTATACAAGCCCTTGTGTCCATGAGCGAGGAAAAATTAATCTTGTTAAGTGTTTGATACAACCTAAACTATAATAAGTTTATTTATGTTACCACTGAATTAACTAACTTGCAAAGAGTTACCCTGACACCACTTTGTGTATCGGCCCTCATTGCAAGCCACTTCTCTAAGACAACACGTGGAATAACTCCACACCCAAGGTTACACAAGTGCGACCTAAGGAGAATGACTCCCTATACATGACAAATTCCACACATCCCATTCCTAATAACCAGGTATAACATTGGAGACATTTAGACGCACTACCTAGGACAATATGACAACCCCCAACCTCAAAGGAAACCCAATCTGAAAGACTTACATAACAATTGATACAATTTCCCAACACTGAGAATGAACAAGAACATAACTAGAAAGCATTTCAGGAAATTAAATAAACTAATGTTAGGATTTCCTAAATCCAATCAACTCAATCAACGTTACTTGCAATTATTCAAAAATAAATAAAATTTAATTCGCAACGTTGAGAAATTTAAAATTAATGATTTAACTCTGTATTTCTCAATCATACAAAATAATCAAAATCAACTTGTTAAATAAAATCATTTGATTAAAAAAATCAATTTTTATTTCATCTACGATAATGAAATAATCACCTTAAAATAAACTGTATTTAAATACACATATATATTAAATATATATATATACTCTAGTGTATATACAACTATATATATATTTAAATGTATAATTATTATTTAAATATATCCATTTAAATTATTCAAAAATACATTATATATATATATATATACACAATATATGCATATTATATATATACACAAATATATATAAATTATATATATATAAATAATTATAATTTTTCTATTGAAATATCAATATAATATATATATTATATATAATATATATATTATATATATTATATATAATATATAACTATTATATATAATATATAACTATTATATATAATATATATATTATATTATATATATAATAATTAATAATTAATAATTAATAAAATTTTAAAAAATAAATAAAAAACAACCACGTATAAGGGGCCGCGGGCCCCTCCCAAAGGGAGAGTCTTGGCTGCCCACGCGTATATATATATATATATATATATAATTTCATTGTTTTATAGAGAAATTATGCAAATTTTTCCTACAGAACAAATTACACACCAAATTAATTTGCAAGCATAAATTCTAATATCTAAATTT
>VDFB02155907.1:0-20040 GCA_007258455.2 Sequoia sempervirens
AAGCAAGCAAGATCCAAGCCTTGAGGAGATGTGCATGACTTTAGTCCTTTAAGGAAGTTATTGAACGGTGGTGAATTGTAGCACTTTTTTAATTCATCGTTTCTTCCTATCATTTATCCTTTTATCATTGACATTGCCATTGTGGAAGTGGAAACGCTAATATAGGGCTTGATTAAGGCAATCCCTGAAATGGCACAATCCTTCCTCTTTCTTTGAATGTGTAGGTTCTAGGTTTGAAGGATATTGAAAGAAGTTTGAAGATCAATCATACATTGTTGAAATAAAAACCTACCCCTTAACAACACATGGAAACTCACCTACAGAAATATCCAACAATGATACAACAAATTTGTAGATAAAAATTGGAAGTTCTGATCTGGCAGCAAAGGACTATGAAAATGGAATTGAAATATCTCTACAAGGACACTTACGCCATATGGTGAATTAGTCCTCTTATTTTGGTTGACTCTAAATTTATAGGAAAGGTATATATAACTTTTCCTTTCTCATATTTTTTGGTGAATTTTTGTTACAATTTCTTAGTTTTCAAAATCTTGCATTTTTATATTAGGGAACATAGTTTAATTAGGTTAATCAAGGAAAATAAATTCCAATAAATTTACAAGGCTCAAAGGATCAAATCTAGGTCTGATTAGCTCACCTTCATGGCTGAAAGTCAATCTAATCACCTTGTTGATTTGCATCCTAATGATTCCCTAGAAAAAGGAAATTGATCCTAGGTTTTTTTCATTAGACTTAGGACCCTCTTTTTCCATGTTTCAACTACATGGGACAAGCCAAGAATACACAATAAACAAAGAGCCAATACTTTCCCCTATGTTCACTAGTCAAAGCACACCATGATATGAATGATCATGGTGACCTCAATGAGGTGAAGTAGGAAGCTCCAAAGAAAGATAAATAGAGATCCAAAAGCACCAAAGAAATAAAAAATGTCTCAAGTACATTTTTCCATAAGGATGATGGATGGGGTTGATGTGGTATGATGTGAGGAATGATATATCCTACAAAGACCAAAGATGGGTGGATAGGACCTAAGATTCTCATGACAAGAGATGATCAAGATACCTGAAACCCAAGGGAGCTAATGGATTTTATAGAAGTGTCAGCTTGATAGGGGATGCTTGGAAACACCACAAATACAAGGATGGGACCTAGTGGCAAGTATATACAATGATGGGCCTAGATGATGAGATGGGATGACATATTCACAAGATGATCAATATATACAAGATATATGGTTATATTTACAAAAGGATGATGATTGTGTGAAGCTAAAAAATGGAATAGTCATCCAACCCATCAAAAGATTAATTGGGAGGACATTGGGATGGATAGATGATTGATGAAAATAAAATGGAGATTAGAAAGACATGAAAAATAGGTAGGAGTGATGAAAATGGGATATATGGCATTAGGTTGTATGGGGGTAACCTATAGCTACACTAATGACAAGGGATTATGGGATGGGATGATGATAGGGATGAATGGATAGAGAGATAAATATGGGGAGATGGAAAGATAATAGGATGGATAGATAGAGAGAGAAGGATTTGGAAGATGGAAGGATGAGCAAATGAGGGGGTAGGAAGGTAAGGATGGGGACATGTAAATAAGAGCAGATGAGGGGATGAACATTTTTTAGGCATTAATGGAAGGAGGATAAGGAGATAAATATAGTGAGATGGAAGGAACAATATAATGGATGAGTATTATGAAATGAGATCTCCAAGGACCATGTTACAAAGGAGTAAGATTCCCCACTCTAGATATATCATGTGTGATGAAGTAGGAGGGATGGAAGTTAGGAGGATGGGTGGATAAGGGAGGTAGATGGATGATAGTAGGAGGATAAGGAATATTATAGTATGTGGATAGAGGGAATGTATACCAAGAGGGGTCCAAATCATGTATATACTATTTTACCCTGTCTATATCAAGATCACAAGGTGTAGATACCCTAAATTATCTTGACTAGTGAACAAAACTAATCAACTTTCACCCTTCTTCCCTAAATAATTAAATAATTATTATTATTTAATTATTATCAAATTTTATATTCATCTATTAATTAAGTGATTTAAAATTATTTAATTATTTCATCCTTTCTCATCATTTTAGACTAATTAAACAAGTCTCATTTATTCAATAAATGTCCTCATTTAACTCTATTTTCCTCTATTAATTGAATAATCTTAAATTATTTAATTAATTCACCATTATATCATTAATCTAACTTTTATTCCTCCCGATTAATTAAGTAAACATCAATTATTTAATTATGTCACTAATATACCCTATTCCTCTAAATCAATTAAATTATTATCATTAATAATTTAAATCACTTCACTTTCCCTTCTCTAAACCTGAATAATTAAATCAATTATTCGACATCATTCAACATAGCCAACAAACAAATACAACTTTATTTGTTAAAGTCAAACTTGACTTGCATGTTCATCTCCTACTATTAATTAACTATTCAATTAATTAATTATCCTCACCCTCCTCTTTTGATTGAGCAAATCACGATCACTGATTTATCACTCTAATTGGTTGACTAACTCATCTATTCTCCAATCCCACTAATTTATTCAATCCTATCAACCAATCTCACTGATTTATTCAATCCCACTAACCACTCAAATTGGATTTCCCAATCCCACCAATTATTCCAATCTATTTCCTCTCAACCGTTGATCATGGTCTTTTACTACAAAATCTTGATCGCTCATCTCGAAACTTGAAATCTATAAAACAATCTTCTACCTTCTCACAAATCATCTAAAATTTACATAGCGAAGCGTTGAACAACTTATTCTTGAGTATATTGAGAATTTTTACCCTCTTCTTCTAGATCACCATTATCAACATGAATTGAATCTTTTGCAACAAAAACAATGGAGGCTTTGCATTGAATTGAGCAATCCAACATGCAAATGTCCATATAAATACAACTCTGACATGGGATGGTATAGCTTTTAAGGTTTTGGATTCAATTTATGTTATCTTTAGGATTACATTGTTTATTAATTTTGTTATTTTAGAACTTCATTTCATGAGTATGGTTTTGGAATTTAATCTTGTTTGAGTTGAGCTGTTTAATTCATTGATTATTTTCCTATTGCTTTATTCCCCCCTTATGACACAAGGAGAAGATAAAGATTGAGATAAATTGGATATGATAGGTAGGATGTGGGAGATGAAGAATGGGGATGCTTAAAATGAAGTTGCTACCAAGTGTGGAGAAGAAACAAATGGGGGATTTACACATGATGCTTGTTTTCCAATTTTTCATCATGGTACTTGTCCAAGGTGCCTATTTTCTAAGTTTTCACCATTGGACAAATTTTTCTCTTTACTATTTTCTCTTTTTTTTTTACATTTTTTGGATTTTTGAATTTTTGGATGGATGGAGGTAGATGAGGATAATGATGTGGATAAATGGATTTGGAAGATAGGAAATAAGGACATGGAGGAAGGACTCAAACATCTAGTTCCATATTGAGGTAGTAAGAGCCCATGTTTGAAGTGACTATTGGATATTTGTACAACCTTGTTAGGATAGATGGATTATGAAAGGGGGTGGATTAAAGGGATTTTATGAGAGAGGTATTGGAATAATTTATGTGATGTTGGAAAGTATATGGATGGAATAATGGGAGAGGATTGTGAAGGGGTGATTTTTTTAGGACCAATATTGGCACACATTGTTATGGATGTGGAATGATAGGAGGAGTAAGAGATTGAGGATGTGGGGATGATGGAGGAATTTGGATAGTGATAGGGACTTAAAATAGATTTAGGAAATGGAAGATGGGGATGCTTAGCTTTTGGATTAGTAACTTTGGATTCAATTATGGATTTTTTGTTTGAATGTATTGCATCTTTTTTCTTTAGGATCCACATGGTTTTGATTTTTACTTTGGTGGGTCTTTGTGGCCTTTGATATTGATTGCTCTTTTGGATGGGATTGTTCTTTTCTTCATCATGTATTTTTTAGGGGACATGGTGATCTCTAGATCCATGTGGATGTTTTCTTGTATGGATTTTTATTTTGGCATCCAAATTGTTTCTTATAGCAATGGTATGGGTGTGAGGAGATGGATGATGTGGAGATAATATGAATGGAATGATAGAGGTATAATTTTGGAGATGGTGAATAGATGGAGGATGTTGGAGGATGTTCATTGAGATGTTCCTTTGTTTATCTTGATTGGGGATTATGAGAGTGGGATGTTTATGGTGGGTGATAGGGATAGGTTATTGGTGGATGAGGGGACGAGTAGGAAAATAAGAAGGATGGTATTTTGGGATATAAGGTCCTAAAATGGACTTAGTAGATGGAGGATGTGTGATGGTGTATTATGAGACATAAAGACCCAAAATAGATTAGGAGGATGAAGGAGGAATATGTATAGTTATTTTAGGTGTGTATGATGGAGGAAGAGGGATGGAAACAAATATTTTGGAGTGATGGGAAGTGTCTATTTCTCTTTTGGAAGAGACTTTCTTAGGATGTACAATGGTTGTATTGACATTCTTGGATTGGGAGCCTTGAGGTATGTAGCTAAGGCACTGTGATTGTGGATATTTTTTAGTATGGATGGGCTCTAATATACCTTTCTCATGAAGGCCTAATCCTTTCCCCTGATAGATTATGGTATTAAGCATTCATTTTATAGTAGGATGTTGTGTGTCCATTATTAGGTGAAGGAGGATGGGTGGCAGATATGCTTTTTTATTTTGTTGCAAGAGAACCACCATGGGTGAATATAAAAGGGCTGAGGGGATATGGAGGTGGTGTTGGTATGGTTTGGATAAGAGGTGATAAAGGATCATGAGGTGGATTAAAAGGATGGTAGGATTTGTATGTGGATGAGGGGATGATAAGGGATCATGAGAAGGATTTAGTAGGATGGCATGATCTTGATTTGGATGAGGGGAGGTATTGGTATGCTTTCGAACAATCTCTTGGAATTTTTTGACTTGTGTGGATGGTGTGATGGTACATGATTTTTGGATGAACTCCTCAGAAAGGGTGGATGGAAGGATAGAGGATTCATGAAGTTCATGGGAGTGGATATGGTTAATTTTAGGAGTAGGAGAAGGGGATTGGATTTGGGTGGATTTGATGGGTTGGATGGTGTTAGGAGTGGTAAGAGGAGTGATATTTGTAGGATGGAGAAGGGTCGCATCACTAATGTCTACATGGTGGAGTGGGGTGAAATGACTCAACAACTTTGGGATGTGGATTTGGTGATGACCTTTTATTTAGGAGTCTTTGGATGACATCAAGAATGAGATGTTTGTATATTTTAGGCTTAGGTGGATGATTATGGGTAGATGGGAGAGGGGGAGTAGTGGGATGATTAGGATTTTGGATTGGATAATTAGGATTAGATTTGGGGTTGGTACTGAATAGAGGAGTAAGAGTAGGTGAAGGATTAGGATTAGTGGGTGTCAATATTAGATGGAGGAGAGAAGTATGATGGGTTGGAGGGAGTATTAAGGTAGAGGAAGTGGAAGGTGGAGTGAGATAAGAGGACATGGATGGTGGATTGAGATAGGAGGACATGGATGGTGGATTGAGATAGGAGGACATGGATGGTGGATTGAGATAGGAAGAATGAGATGGTGGATTAAGATAGGAGAAAACATTAGGAGTAGATGGAGGATTGGGATCACGGATTGGAGGAGTAGGATTATGAATTGGAAGATGGTTTGGGGGATAATGGGATCATGGGTTTGTATTAGAGATGAAGGTGATAGTATTATTATGCAAAGATGGAGGTTGAGATATGACTAGGGGAGAAGATGGAGGTATGGATATTGGATGAGAGGGATATGTGTGGTGGATAACAGGAAGATGTGGAGGAGGGATAAGACAAAGATGTGGATAGGGGAGCTAATGGATTTCCCTTGTCAAATGTAGCATAAGGATTGCAAATGGGTGTGCATGGAGGCATGACGGGATAGCTTGGATGAGTGATTAGATTTTGGAAGATTCTTGGAGAAAGCTTGCTATCAATGATGGCATCAAATGGGTATATTTTGTACTCATATTGATTAACAAGAATTTCATCACCATCATCAACAAAATTGGGATTTTCCTTGATTAATATTTTTGGTCATGTTGAGGGAGAATAAGGATTCATGATATTATATTGGATGGGTATGGATGGAAGAAATGAGAATAGGTGACTAGAAGGTAAATAGAATGAATTAGAAGAACCTAAAAGGAGGGATATTAAGATTTTTTTTTTATATCAAAAGATCCTAGATATGGATATATTAAAGCTCAAATTCAGATTTGGAGTAAGCTCATATTAGGATTTGATTTCAGCTCGAATTAAGATAATTGTGATGATATGGTGGGAGGGTATCCTAAGTTCAAGGATGTAGTTAAAATGATGGGGTGATTGTTAGATGGATGTTTGATAATATACTCTCAACTATAGTCGAGATCCTATGTCAAAGTTTGATTGGATGGATTTCCTATTTGATATACGATAATCTCTTAAGAAAGAGAAGATATTGATACAAACCATACCTCTAGCTCAAGGTAAAATAGGTTGAATGAGATATTACTAAATTGGGATATACTAAGTTCCCAAGAAAGAATTATGAGGGATGATTTGTTTTAGTATTTAGGATCTCAATTAAGTATCTGAAGTTATATTTTAAATTGTGGATGAGTTTGATTTCAATAGGATGATTTTAGTTGACTCCTTGTTCAAAGGGAATGATTTTTTGGATAAGTTGATGGTGGTTGATGAGATGAAAGTGATCATTTTTGGATAGATATGGAGTGGAAAAATGATTGGATGGTGACTTTGGATTCGAGAGGGCACTAACTATCTGAAATAGGAAGAATTTTCTTTCTAGAATTTCTATGGGGAATGGATCTGCCCAAGAACAACTTAAAATCACCCAAGAAGACATGGAATTGCCCAAGAATAGGGTGGATCTTCCCAAGTAAAGGTAGAATCACCCAAGGATGATGGATCATGGGATGTTGACTTAGGTAGATCTACCCAAGAACATAGAGGATTCACCAAGAAGAAACAAAAATGCCCAAGAGTGGAATCACCCAAGAATAGGGTGGATCCACCCAAGTAGAGGCAGAATCACCCAAGGATGACAAATGACATGATGATAACCTAGGTGGATCCACCTAAGAACAAAATATTCACCTAAGAGTGAAATCACCCAATAGGGAATGATTAGTTAGACTAGGGATGACTACCTAAGCAGATCTACCTAAGAACATAGTAGATTCACCCAAGAGAGAGTGGATCCACCCAAGTAGAGATGAAGTCATCCAAAGAACATGGGACATGACTTCCTAGGCAGATCTGCCCAAGAACATAATAGATTCACCCAAGTGAGAGTGGATCTACCCAAGTGCAAAGTGGATTTTCCCAAGGCTGATTGGACAAATGGAAAAAGGACCAAAGGATGCAATCACAAAGACACAAGATGGACTAAAGATATTCATTGGTAAGAAAAATAAGACATGATAGAAAGCACAAACCTAGATTAGTCAATTAGGTGTGTTAACTTAGTGTAGGCCACCACCAAAAAAAATATCTCAAGATTAATGTGAGGCACCTCTCTTTCAAGAGTCGATAAATAGGGATCTAGTGGTACAAGAGCTCAACTTTTCCATTTTGTTGGAGGTCCTAAGATCTTTCCCAAAGAGTTACTATATCTACTCAAGGAGATAAATGGTGAGTAGCTTTGGGCATGATACTATACCTTGCACCATACTAAGCAATGATTGAAAGGTCTTATGCTAGGCTAAAATAGGCGATCTAGTGCATCTTCTAAATACCAAGAGGGTACATGAGGCACATTCGTGAACACTAGCCCATCACAAGTGTGGGTCAAGAACATTAGCTAAGTCCTTCGAACCAACCCTACACTCTTAGCTCGGTATTACCCAAGTATCAAAGCTTTGCTAAACATGACATGATTAGGTCAAGGGGTACAACTTTTGTTCTCCCCCCTTTATATACCCTACTAGTTCACGTGATTGAGGTCATCTCTTGGGGTGATAAAATCCCAACTTAGACCTCCTAAAGGGAAGGAAATGTTATAAATTTCCTAATCTCCAAGCTTGAAGGAAGAATAAGGAAAGAGCATAAACGTAGGCTAATACTCCTAGATACACAACACAAGACTTGGACCAATTTTTTTTATTTTTGATCCCCAGGCTCAACAAGTGGTGCAAGGGGAGAGCATACATCAAAAAATGATCCCAAAAAAAGCACAAAAGGTTATTTGACCCTTTAGCAAAAATGAAGTTGGCCTGGATTAGTGATAAAAAGATTCTTTGACCACGAACCTACAAAATATATATTAGTAATTTTTTAATCTTTTTCTTTAGTAAATGATATCAAGTTGCACAAGAAGATTAAATGCTTAATGTGAAGACCCTTGCAAAATTTGGTCTTATTTTCCTGATTTGAAGCTCTAGTATTTTGTCAAACACTTTTCATGTAAACTTGTTCTTAACTAGTAAGTGTTTTCAGTTTTGCTTTTCTCTTTGATGTGATAATGAAATTCATAAAATGACTCAACTAAATAAGTCCAATTGACTTCTAGTACAAATAGAGTGAAATGCAAGTATTTTTATGATTTTCCAATGCAAGTAAATGACTGAAATTAAATGCAAAGTGTAGCTACAGCAAAGTGGAATTTCTATAAATAGTTCTCATGCAACTCCAAACTCTATTGAATGAATGTAAATGAAATACATCAACTCAAAAGACATCTACAACTAAGGGGATATTTTCACAAACACTTAGTATGCAAAACTCCCAACTCTAAGTAGCTAAAAATGTATTGCAAATGCACAGTTACAGGTAGTGACATTTTGAAAAACAATTGCCATGCATTCTAATATTCATTTGAGTGACTTGCAACTTATTACAATATCTCTAATACTAAACTCCCTACAAGATCAACAATATCCAATACAAATACCCAGCTATAAACTAAATGACGCCAATGCACAGGGCTGTTATGGCAGCGATATATTATGGAGACTTAATGCAGTTACAACTATTGTTACAAACCAACAATCACTAACAATGTAAATGTAATATAAAATACATACTTTATATCAAATAGAACTTGGAATCGATGGCTTGAGAAGATCTTATCAAACTTGGATATTTTATTTTGGAAAATCCTCCTAGTCTAATGGTGCCACCCTTGTTCTAGCCACTTTGTACACCAAGCCAAGTGCCCAAAATTGATGCCAAACCAATGCTAAGTGCTACACTAGATTCCTCTTGAAATTCCATGAATTTATGGTAGTGAAGGCAACCCAAATAAAGTGAATCAAATTCTTTCAAGGTTGCAACTGAACCTCAAGAAGAAATACAATTTTCTCTGTTGGAAAATGTGCCTCAACTCTTACTGGCGTGTAACTCCTAAAGGGAAAAGTCGATGTGACATTATTCATGTCTGGCCGACTAGCTGTTTTGAATCCTTGTGAAAAATTTTGGTCATCGAGACAATGTTGATGTCTTGTCGAATGAAGCCTATCATTGTGTCCTGGTGTGTTCACTATGACCTTTTGCAAAGTGAAGACCTCTAGTTGACAAAATGTTCTTAGCGGATGTCGAGGAGACTCATAGTGACTGGAATCATTGATGTAACACATTTGCTTCGACATGAAGTCTTAGCGATGGAGGGTTGTCTCACCGACAGTGATTCACTAGGAGTCATCAGGGAGAGTCTTGAACACTCGGTAAGACCTTTCAGTGACTACTGAAGTCTCACCGATTGTTTAGGGTCTTCGGCGTAACGTAAGGCTTTGGTGTGAAGTCTTGGTGATGAGTGTTGGTCTCACCGAATGCTGACCTCGGGGAGACTTGGATGTTTGGTAAGAAGTCTTTCTGATGGAGGATTCTCTTGCTGATAGGAGTGAACTTTGCTATGACCTCTTGGTGATAGCGGTATTTCTTGCCGACTGATGAACACTTCAGAATAACATGAATGCTTAGTGGGATGTCTTGGCGAGAGCGGTAAGTCTTGTCGATCGTATGACATTTCGATGTGACTTTGAACATCGGTATGATGTCTCACCAAAGAGTGATAGTCTTACTGACAGGAACGCTGAGGTCGGTGTGACTTATGAAATCGATATAACCTCTTGTCGATGGGGATGACTCTTGGAAATATCAAATGCTGGTTGTGTTGGCATCGGGGAGACACGGTTAGTGTCTCACCGACATGCCAACACAGGTTGAACGCCCTTGACCAATTGATGACTATCCTATGTGGTGTCTCATGGACCAATCAGAGGAAGCAAAATTCAAATGGTTGGCAGTTGGATTTTTGCAGTAGTTGCAATGTTGGAACCGAGCTGTTTGCAAGGAAAAATCTACATTGGCATGGAAACTTTCTGTGATGGGAAATTGTAGATAAGGATGAACAGAGGATAAAGATCTGAATGTGGTAAGATTTGAGATAATCATTCTAAGCTGGAAGATCATTGAATCTGTGAGAGCTTTTTCCTATAAAAAATTGAACAATGAATAAAACACTAATACCAAAGAGTTGAATCATAGGATTTGAATGTAATTTGTTGATTACTGAAATACAAAGAGATTCAGCTTGGTGCGGTGGGTTTTTTCCTGATAGGGTTTTCCCACGTAAATCTGGTGTTCTTTTGTCTTTGTGTATTTTTTTTGTTTCTGTAAATCTTTCATGTGTGTCTTAATTGGATTGTAATTTGAAAATTAAAAGTATAGTCTGCATTCTTCCCTATGGTTTTGACATTAGGAAAGTGTTCCCGCACCTTTGATTTCCTTACAATTGATATCAGAGCCTAGCCAGTTGTGTTATCCTTGTGAGTGGGTTCAGTTTTTTGTGTCAATTCTTTTTCAGTGGGATTTTGGTAGAGGTATGATAATTTAATTACAGATTAAGATGGCAAGCACATTCAAAAAGATTGAAATAGAGAAATTCAATGGTAGCAATTTTGAGTTGTGGAAACTCAAAATGGAAGATCTGTTAGTGGATCGAGATCTTTGGAATGTTGTGTCTGGAACGATGCCTCAAGGCATGAATCAAGAGGATTGGGACCTTGCAAATAGAAATTCAAAAGGGCTGATAAGGCTTTTTTTGGAATACTCTATTTTTTTGAATGTGCATGAAGAAAAAACTGCATCTTCCTTGTGGAAAAGACTTGCTTCTATTTATCAGGGCAAGTCCTTGGTGAACAAGATGTTCTTGAGGAAGAAGTTGTACTCTTTGAGAATGTAGGAGGGAGGATCTGTTGCTGATCATTTGAACACATTCAACATGTTGATTGCACAGTTAACATCTGTTGGTGTGAAGATTGAAGATGAAGATCGTTGTATGCTCTTATTGTGTTCTTTGCCAAATTCTTGGGATCATTTGGTGATGGCTATTGGGAGTACGACATCCACTTTTAAGATGGAAGATGTTGTTGCTTCTTTGTTGTCAGAAGAGATGAGAAGGAAATCTTTTGAGATGGTGAAGGAGGATCTGGCCGTTAGAGGCATATCAAAAGAAAAAGGCAAGAAGAAGGACAAGAAATCCAAATCGAAATCAGAAGGGAGATCAAAGTCTCCTGGAAAGAAGTCCAAGGTGAAATGCTGGAATTGTGGGCAACCTGGTCATGTCCAAAAGGATTGCAAGGAGGAGAAAAAGAAGAAGAAGAAGACCTCTTCTAACAATGATTCTTCTTAGAGTGATGCAGATGCCTTCATTGCAACCTTGGCTACGCAGGCATCTGATGATGTCTGGCTGATTTATTTTGGAGCATCTTTCCACATGACATCTCATAGAGACCGGTTCATGAAGTAAAAAGAATACAATGGTGGAAAGGTGTATTTGGCAAGTGATTCATCTTTGGATATTGTTGGCCATAGAAGAGTCAGAATCAAATTCCCTGATGGAAGAATGAAGGGAATCAATGATGTGATGCATATACCAAGTCTGGCTTGAAATCTACTTTCTGTAAGTAAGCTAAATGATATTGGAGTGCATGTCATATTCTTTGAAGATGGCTGCAAGATGACTAGAGGCGCAATGGTGTTGGCTAGGGGTGCTCGAATTGGTACCTTGTACAAGCTGGATGCACTAGTTGTCTAATGTAACAGTGTCTCTGCAAAGTCACTTAAGGCTACTCATGGAAATAAGAAGGAAAATGTTCCTAATGGTGTAAGCTCCATGGAGGTTAAACTTCCAGCAAAAAAGACTATGCTCTGGAATCATAGGCTTGGCCACATTGGTGAGAAGGGTTTAAAAACCTTGAAAAATAAAAACCTGGTAGAAGGGCTTGAAGATTGTAACCTTGAGTTTGAATTTTGTGAACATTGCATATATGGAAAACAACACTGTGTTTCATTTTATTCCAGTCCTCGTAAATCTTCTGGTTTGCTTGATTATATTCATTTTGATGTGTTTGGTCCAGTGAATTTTCCTTCTTTGTCTAAATCAAGATACTATGTGTTGTTTATTGATGATTATTCAAGAAGAGCATTTGTATATTTTTTGAAAAGTAAATCAGAAGAGTTCAGTCATTTTAAGGAATTTAAAAACCTTGTTGAAAATTAGACTGGTAGGAAAATAAAATGTTTAAGGACTGACAATGGCGGTGAGTTTTGTTTAGATGAATTTGAAAGGTATTGTAAAGATCATGGGATTAAAAGACATAAGACTACACCTTACACTCCATAGTAAAATGGAGTTGCTGAAAGGTTCAACATGACAGTAATGGAAAGAGCACGAAGTATGCTGAGCAGTGCTGGCTTGGAGGAGAAGTTCTAGGCTGAAGCAGTCTCTACAGCATGTTACTTGGTAAATCGTTCTCCTAACTCTACTCTTGTTGAGAAGATGCCTTTGGAAGCATGGTCTGGAAAGAAGCCCTCTCTGAGACATATTTGTGTCTTTGGTTGTGAGGCATATGCTTATGTATCGTTTGAAAAAAGATTTAAGTTGGAAAACAAAGCTGTAAAGTGTATATTTATTGGCTATAGTGCTGGCATAAAAGGATACAAGCTTTGGAATCCTGAGACTGAGAAGGTATTGTACATCAAAAGCGATATCTTTCATGAGTTGAAGCCTTCTACATTGGATCAGTAGTCAAAGAAGAAATCAGAAAATGAAAAAAATGTAGCAGAAATTCCTCCCACACCAGATAAAGAGGAATTGGAAAATCAAAATGTACCTGATACTGAGGAAAGCTCAATTAGCTCTAAAAGTTCTGAAGAAGATGAATAACCACCTCATCCTTGGCCTGTGAGGAGGTCAAATAGTGAAAGGAAACAACCTGATAGGTATGGGTTTTCTTTGATAGAGTCTACTTGTGCCTATACTTTAATTTCTAGCATTGATGAACCTAGGACTGTGAAAGAGGCATTTTAAATGTCTGATTCAAACTCTTGGTTGGAAGACATGAATGAAGAAATGGAATCATTAGAAAATAATGATACTTGGAGTTTGGTGCCATTGCCTAAAGGCAGAAAAGCAGTGGGTTGCAAATGGGTATTTAAAAAAAAATTGGTCTGGATGGTAGTGCAGAAAAATATAAAGTAAGGCTGGTTGCAAAAGGTTATTCCCAGGTAGAGGGAATTGATTATGGAGAAATATTTTCTCCTATAGCTAAGCTGACATCTATTAGATTTCTTTTGTCACTTTCAGCAGCGTGTGATTTAGAGATTGAACAGATGGATGTGAAGACAATGTTTCTTCATGGTGATCTTGAAGAAGAAATTTATATGTCCTAGCCAGAGCACTTTGTCGAAAAAGGTAAAGAAAGACTGGTTTGCAAGTTGAAGAAATCTATGTATGATTTAAAATAGTCTCTTAGAATGTGGTACCAGAAATTTGACACTTTTATTTTGTCGTTGGGATTTGTAAGATCAAAATGTGATCATTGTGTGTATTATAAAGTTGAAAGTGATCGAGTTCTTATTATTGCTCTATATGTTGATGATATGTTGTTCATAGGCAATAGTAAGATAATGATTTATGATCTTAAGTCTCAGTTGTCTGTAAAGTTTGAAATGAAAGATCTTGGTGCAGAAAGGTATATTCTGGGAATGGAAATAACCAGGGATAGGAAGAATAGAAAACTTTGGCTCAATTAGAGCAAGTATATAAAGACTGTTCTAGAGAGATTTTGTATGATTGATTGCAAATAGCTAGTTGTTCCAGTTATGCAGGGAACGAAGCTATCTATTGAGGATTGTCCAAAATCTCCTACTGAGATGGAGGACATGACCAATGTGTCATATGCTAGTGCGGTTGGCAGTCTAATGTATGCAATGGTCTATACAAGGCCAAACATTGCCAAGCAGTGGGAGTTCTTAGTCGTTTTATGGCTAATCCTAGAAGGACACATTGGGATGTTGTGAAGAGAGTGTTTAGATATCTGAAGGGCACTTTAGACTATGCTTTGTGTTACCATGGGAACTTGGTTGAATCACAGAGGACTCTCAGTATTAGAGGTTATGTGGATTCTGATTGGGCAGGGGACATTGACAACAAAAGATCCACCAGTGGATATATTTTCATGTTGAATGGTGGTGCAGTGAGTTGGATGAGCAAGTGGCAGGCTGTAGTCACTTTGTCCACTACAGAGGCAGAATACATGGCAGCTACACATTCCTATAAAGAAGAAATATGGTTAAAAATTTTGTGTTCTAACATTGGTTTTGATGCAGGAAAAATTACTATTTATTGTGATAGTCAAAGTGCTATATGTTTGGAAAAAAATCCTACTTTCCATGCCAAGATGAAACATATAGATGTACAGTATCACTTTGTACAAGATATGGTGGAGGATGGGAAGGTCTCTTTGAAGAAATTGGATACTCTGGAGAATGTTGCAGATGCATTGACGAAGCCAGTGAGCATAGACAAGTTCAGGTGGTGTGCCAGTTTGATGGGCCTCAAGGCCCATGTTTTTCAGTAGTTTTATTATGCTCTAGAGGTGTCAGTAAGATCTTCGTCAAGTGGGAGATTGTTGGAAAATGTGACTCAACTCTTACTGGCATGTAACTCCTGAAGGGAAAAGTTGGTGTGACATTATTGATGTCTGGCCGACTAGCTATTTTGAATCCTTGTGAAAATTTCTGGTCGCCGAGACAATGTTGATGTCTTGCCAAATTAAGCCTATCGTTGTGACCTGGTGTGTTCGGTATGACCTTTTGTCGAGTGAAGACCTCTGGCCCACAGAATGTTCTTAGCGGATGTCGGGGAGACTCATAGTGACTGGAGTCATCGGTGTAACACATTTGCTTTGACATGAAATCTTAGCGATGGAGGGTTGTCTCGCCGACAATGATTCACTAGGAGTCATCAGGGAGAGTCTTGAACACTTGGTAAGACCTCTCAGCGACTACTGAAGTCTCGTCGATTGTTTAGGGTCTTCGGGGTAACATAAGGCTTTGGTGTGAAGTCTTGGTGATGAGTGCTGGTCTCATCGAATGTTGACCTTGGGGAGACTTGGATGCTTGGTAAGAATTCTTACCGATGGAGGATTCTCTTTCTGATAGGAGTGAACTTCGCTATGACCTCTTGGCGATAGCAGTATGTCTTGCCGACTGATGAACACTTTGGAATAACATGAAGGCTCAGTGGGATGTCTTGGCGAGATCAGTAAGTCTTGCTAACGATATGACATTTCGATGTGACTTTCAACATCGATATGATGTCTCACCAAAGATCGAGTCTTACCGATAGGAACGTTGAGGTCGGTGCGACTTATGAAATCGATATAACCTCTTACCGATGGGGACAACTCTGGGCGATATTGAATGCTAGTTGTGTTGGCATTGGGGAGACACGGTTAGTGTCTCACCGACATGCCAACACAGGTTGAATGCCCTTGACCAATTGATGACTATCCTATGTGGTGTCTCATGGACGAATTAGAGGAAGTGAAATTCAAATGGTTGGCGGTTGGATTTTTGCAGCAGTTGCAACGTTGGAACCGAACTGTTTGCAAGGAAAAATCTACACTGGCATGGAAACTTTCTATGATGGGAAATGTCAGATAAGGATGAACAAAGGATAAAGATCTGCATGTGGTAAAATTTGAGATAATCATTCTAAGTTGGAAGATCATCAAACCTATGAGAGCTTTTTCCTATAACAAATTGAACAGTGAATAAAACATTGATACCAAAGAGTTGAATCACAGGATTTGAATGTAATTTGTTGATTACTGAAATACAAAGAGATTCAGCTTGGTGTGGTGGGTTTTTTCCTGATAGGGTTTTCCCATGTAAATCTGGTGTTCTTTTGTCTTTGTGTATTTTTTTTGTTTCTGTAAATCTTTCATGTGTGTCTTAATTGGATTGTAATTTGAAAATTAAAAGTATAGTCTGCATTCTTCCCTGTGGTTTTTGACGTTAGGAAAGTGTTTCTGCACCTTTTCTTTCCTTACATTCTCAAGGGAAATTGATTGGAAAATGAAGCTTCCAGTATGATCTTCCAATGTGTAATTGCTCCTCCAAATCGAACTTCTCAAGAGACTAAAAATTACCTCTTAAAAATTTGATATCATTTTCTTCAAGACAAAATATCAAACCTTCTCCAAATTTTGGTCTAAGACCATTAACATTTGGAAATAAATCAATTGATGACAACAATACCTCAGTTGTTGTAGACTTGCAAATCCTACAATAATTGCAATAATAAACTAGCTATTACAATTGTGTAATTTCCTCAAATGAATGCAATAATAAACAAGCTATTGCATCAAACCACAATTCTTGTCAGAAGGGAAATAATACATCAGTTATTGCACCTGTCAAGTTCTCCAATGAAGCACTTGTAGAAACCCTGGATGGATTCCTCCACAACCTCCAACTAGGGTTGATCTGTCACAATCGAACCTGGTACTCTAGAGTCTTCAAACCCTCAAGCAATGCAAAGCATTCAAGCTTCTTACCAAATGGTAATGAGAATATAATCCAAGACATAAGCATTCCCAAATGCTATGCCAACAACTCCTTATAAATATTTCTCCAAGACTTCTGAGAAGCTTCTAGAAATATTATTATTTTATTCCCTTAAGCGGCTTTATGATTTATTATTTTATTTTAAGTCACTTTATTAAATTAATTAAATATAAAAGTTATCTTATAATTTTAATTTATTGAAATAACTTTATAAATAATTAATTTAATACTTACTCCCTTATTTCTCCTATTTAGCCTTTGGGAATAAATAAAGGCTAAACACTCCTCAAGGCGGCTATCAAAAAGGGGACATTATAGTCCTCCCTTCCAGAAATTGCTTGTCCCCAAAATTGCAAACTGGGATGTTGTAGAATATATTCTCCTTGCCATGTGGCACCCTCCACTGGTAGACCTCTCCATCTCACCAAATATCTCTTAACCACCATGTTCCTCAATCTCTTCTCCTGGGTATCGACTACCTCCTCTCGAGATAGGACCAAATTGTCCCTCCTCATCCAATAGTGGAAACTATGATGAAGAATTAACCCTCTATCCAAGTGCCTTCTTGAGGCACGAAACATGAAATACTCTATGTGCCCTATTGCTCTTTGGCAGCTCCAACTCATAGGTTACTTCCCCAACATTCCTGATGATCTTATAGGGTCCATAAAATTGAGCCTTTATTTTTCTCGCACTGCTCTTCCTCAAAGAAGACTACCTGCAAGGTTGCAAGCGAAGGTAGAACAAGTCTCCAATTTCAAAACTACATCTAACCCTATTCCAATCATCATATGTCCTCAGCTAATTATGTGCCACCTGCCAACTACCTTGGAGTGCCTGCAAGATGTCTTGGTGATCCTGAATCCAATACTTAGCCTTAGGAGCTCTATACTTCCCAAAATCCAAGTCAATACCTATCCATCTAAATAGATTTTTCAAAAAGGAACTCAAGAACCCACTATTTCTATCACCGACTAAGAACCTAAGTGGCCCATGCATCCTGATGATCTCTCTTAAACACAACTCTTCCACCCAAGAATTGTGGTGATGAACCTCGGGTATCCATACTATCCATAAGAAAACTCCACCTGGATCCCATGAAAAAATTGGAAGTCCATCAATCTCCACACCAACTAACTTTTGTTGTGCCACTCTAATAACCCCTAGATTCCAATTGAACCAAATCTCAAACACTCGCTTTTGTAAGCAACTGACTGGAGAGAACGAAGTGAGAGACTTGCCAAACTTGAACTCATCCCCTAAAATCAGAAATATACCATACCAGAGTGAATCTGAACTCCTCTTATTCAACCCATCTCTCTACATCCTCAAGGACATAATCAAATCTTGTGTATGTGGGCTGAAAGAAAACTGATGAGCACACCTCATAATGCAATCAAGGTGAAACTCTCTTGACTAGGCCAATGGAATACCCAAGTAGTCATGTGTATTCCATAATATACTGTCATCATCAGAAGAAGACTCACAACTCACATAGGGATGAGTTGGTCTTGCAGCCATGCCATCATTACTCATTGCAACTTCATCAACACAACATGTATAAGAAATCAACTACAAGTGTCTTGACTTAATTTTAGCAGTAGAAAGAGTATCATCAAAAATTCCATTAATCTCTTGAAAAGAAGTTGGGACAACATCAAAGTCTAGCATGCAAGAATTAGAAGAAATCATCTTCTTTTGATAAGATTCACCAATGCCAATCTCAAAAGTACCAATGTAGAGCTTGGTGCTCAAATTTCCCATGATTCCTAAACTTGTAGCCAAGACTGATGTGTTTGTATCATCAACAATCCATTCCACATTGAGTGGTCTCCTGCAGATGTGAAAGATACCCAACAAAGGTGCATAGAAGCACATTCCAACCTCAGACAAGTTGTTGGTATAAAACAAAACAACACCATGTAGCATGTGAATCATGCCTATGATGGATCAAAAGGTATCTCTTCTACCCAAGGATGATAAAATCTCATCATCACTCCATCCTCTAACTCCAAAGTAGCTATCCAAACTTCTCCTATTTGTCTCAACAGTTGCTGCCCTCAAAGTGTATCTTGTCAAATCTCCAACCAACAAGGTAGGACAACCATCAATCAATGAAGTAGGAGGTAAAACCCATGAGGATGGTGTGGGAATAATTCTTCCAACATGTCTACCTCCAAACCACAGACTAAATTCAATCGACATCTCAATCATATACCTCTCAAGATCAAGAATGATGCATTCATCACCAACTAACTTCTCATACATATCCAACACAAGAGGCACTACACATGTACCTTGAGTGTGAATGTTCATGCTACTATCCTCAACCTATTTCCTGGATACCATAGATGACTGAGTCCCTACTGAACATGATTAACATCGAGCCAAACTCAACTCCAAGCAGAGCTCATCAACATGGTTCTCTGATTCCTGAAGAGTTATCTGAGTCATCCTCAAGGAATCACTAGAAACCATAAGTTTGTGAGAAATCTTATCTACTTCATCTTCTTTCCTTCTCAAATCATTTGAATAGACCTCGACGAGGTTGAGAAGGTGATCACAATTTGAAAGAAGGTGCAAATAGTTTTTTTCATTGTTCCCATACCTTCTTTGGTTGCCTGTAAGTTGTCATGAGAAGACTTTGCTTCAACTCTCTATGTCTTCCTTCTAATTGAACCATCCAAAGATGATTCTCAATTATCTTGTGCATTTTATCATGATGAGACAATGCTACCACAATCCCATCCTCGTTCACCTTCAACTGATTCTTTAAATTGTGCAGACTATGGGGTGTATGAACAACTTCTACTTCACATGAAGAAGCATCATATTGTTCCTGAATTGCTTGAGTCACATAACTCTCTTCTTCTGCAAAGTCCTACATACACACATCCTAATTTAGAATTAGGAAAACACTAATTCCACCTATAGAAATGTCCTCAATTCCTTTATTAAGTGTCCCAACACAAGAGGACTTAGGTTGTTTTTTTTATTTCATCATTCACTCAGCTGCTCCACTGGATGATGGCATGTTTTCTTCAAGTAGAGAAGAAGGAAC
>VDFB02155910.1:0-47356 GCA_007258455.2 Sequoia sempervirens
AGACATTTGCAAAAATTGGATGCGCCCAATTTATGCTGAACACACTAATAGATTTAGTAAATGGTAAAAAACAATCAAGTTACAATGTTGGCTCAGCTTTAGATGAAGATCAATTTGAACCTGATGTAGGAATATTACATATGCATGTTTGCTTAGAAGATGATTGTTACATCAACCAACAACTGCTATATTGGAAAATGGAGAGGTATGAAATGCTTACACCAGTATCAATTGGAGATGGAATCTCGAGTAAAAACTAAGCCTACTAGAAATGGAGGAGTTCATCCACCATACCTAATTGTTATTTTCTTTGAAGTGGAATAGATAAACCGCACTTTATTTCAAAGTGAATCCAAAGGGGTAGGACAGAACATAAGTAATTATGCTCTATATTTTGGAATTACAGTATGTGAGAAGCAGAGTTGAATAATCAACTAGCTTATGACTTTACATGAGGAATCCATCAACTATGCCAAAACAAGAAAAGAGGTCAATTTAGGACAAGTGAATGCCTAATAAATTAAACAGGAGCACATTGGATGCAGAATTGACCACAGCAACGATAAGGAAAGTTTTGCATGGAAATACAAAGACTTGGAAGGAGTACCACCTGCGTTGTGTGTTCAAGAGGGCTCATTTCCTGCTGGTTTGCTTGAAGGTTGAATTGAAGACATTAACACCAGTTATAAAAATATAGTCAGTAGCAGTTATAAAGTGTTAGTTGTGAAAAGCTGTGATGAAAGACTAAAATTATTTGGTTTTAGTTTCATACAAATTGAAATACTACTATGTTTTGTATCATCAGTCCTATGCGATAGCTTTGGTGTTCAGCTGCATTTATTTACTGTTATTTCTGCATACATATCTGCTGTCATATACTAGATTCTGTCTAGCAGTATGTTATCAGACTAAATCTGCATGTGAATAGAACTAGGCCATCTCTTTTGGCACATGTTAGGGATCTTAGGAAATGACTGATCGTCCATGATTAAACCAAACTTAAGCTATATCAGGGAACACCATGAATATAGCCTAAAAGTTAAAGGGATCAGATAAATCTGTTCACCAAGAACAAGAAAATAATCCATGAAAACTTTCTTTTTCAAATGCAGCTCCAACGGTCAGATTTATTGGAGAGACTTGAGAGAGATTAATGGAAAAGGTTTTTAATATTTTAGCAACTGTGTAATGAATGATCTCTGTGATTTTGTGAGATACACTTCCGAACTTGCTCCTCAGTTGAGCAAGAGATGGGGGTACCATGTCAATCTATTTAGAAATATTGATCTTACTACAAGCAAAATGGTTTGGGATGATTATTGCTCCACCAAGGTTTGGCAGTAAAGACAAGTCTTCACAATAGTGGTGTACATATTGTTGATACAGGTTTTGTGGTACAGAGGAAATTGTTGATCATGCTTCTTACGCTTGGAGATATCCTTATACCAAAACCTTTTGTTCTTATCTTCAAGTTGAATTTAATTATTTATTCAATCTTACCTTGGTTGGCAAGGCCCTCTTCTTGGCTATAGTTGGATGATTAGGGAAACCTGCAAATTTTCATGGTACAACATTTGGCTGATTACTATTTGATTTCTGTGTAAGGCTAGTTCTTATGAGGACCCTTCACTCTCAGCTTAGGGGAGTTGAAATTTTCATGGAGGAGTTAGCTTAGCTTGTTAATATTAAAAGCAACTGTATTTGGAAGGACATTGAGTAAATGCTTCTTGAGGTGTAGGCTTAGATGTTAGCTCTTTTTGGTCTATCTTGGGAGAGTTTTCCTACAATATTGTCGGAAAAATGTTTTTCTTTAGTTCATGATGTAAGATACATTTCTAAAAATAAAAGAAACCCAATGATTCAGATGGTTCCTTGAACTTCAAGAATGCAAATTGTAGCGTGAAACTACCAGTGATGATTGAAGGGGCATCACAACTATGCAAGGAGAAATAACTAGCTTGGCCTCCATGGATGTCTTAAACTTATTGAAACATAAGGGAAACGCTGGTCTTATATGAGCTGTATGTGCTCTTAGCTAATGAAACTAATAAGAAAGTATACCCTACCAGAAAATTATGATATTGATATCACATGAAATTTGCTTGTCTTGAAAAGAGTGTTTAAGGATGGACTTCAAGCCTATTGATGAATATAAGTTGTAATGGAAAAGTGCTTTTATATGGCAGCGTCCAATCGTGCATTATCCTTTAGTAACATGAAAATTTAAATATCATGAGAGCCCTTGTATGAAACTCTATGCAAGAAGTGGTTTTAAAAAAATTATCACAGTGCATAATGTCCCAACTTGCTTCCGAAGTTGTGTTCAGCACCTGATTTCCTGAAGGGTGATTCAATATATCCCTTCGAGGAGAGATCTTTTATATTCTATGTGCAATGTTTTGACATTTTTTCATTAAAGAGAAACTTGTTTAGTTGTTAAAAGATGATGCGTGTAACACTTTGCATCCTTTTTCATTGCAGGTAGATAGCTTTGTGAACATCTATCCTGGAGTTGCTCATGGCTGGACTGTAAGATACGATCAGAATGATGAAATTGCTGTAAAAAATGCTGAATTGGCACATACAAAAATGTTGGAATGGTTTGAGAAATATTTGAAGTGAGAAATTAATGCATTTATATTCAACCTAAATATTGAGAATGACTCTACATGCTGATGTGAGATCAGTCTAGATTGATGAGATATATATGCCCAATTCGGGTTGTATTCATGATAATATATACTGTTTCCAGTAGAGGCACTATGGCCTTGTACTAGAGTGCTTTATATTTTACTTGTTTGTCTATGTAAAATGCATGGTTTGTAAAATGTCCTGGGAGCAATGGTGACGATAATCATGGTGCATCATTTTTTTTGACCTTGTATTTATCTGTAAGAATTAATTTTTATGGTTGATGTCTACTAGTCTCATATTGGGAAATATTAGTCTAATTGGAAAATGCCAAGCTGATTGTTTGTTTTGGCCGTAAACCAGATCTTTAAATGGTATAATCTTTTTTACTCTACTAGCAGCTTTTCATGAGTCGTGGTGGAAATATTAAGACTAAAAAAGACATTGTTTTGTATCGAATAGCATAGTCTATATTATGTCCAAATATAACGTTTTGGCATATGAATTTTTATCATTAAATAAGTGACTTTTTGGGGTGATTTGTGACTCTTTGATTTTGTTGAGAAATGGGGTTAACAAGGCATTGTGGAGCTGCCCTTTAGAGAATCTTGATTCTTCTTTTAAGAGTTAAATAATAGAAGTTTTGTTCGTTGTGCCATGAAAAATGTCAAACCAAGGAGCACGAGTAAAAACCAAGCAAGAGGCAAAAGAATGTGATGTCCCCGATTTTTTAATATTGCCAAAAAGGAGATTTGATTAATTATTTGAATATTAAATTGTCTTTATTAAAGACTTTTTATTATTTAATTAATTAATTATAAAATGTGACTTTATTAAATCATTAATAAACATTATATTTTAATAAAGTCATTATTTAAAATAATTCAGTTAATAAAACTGAAAGGTGACGGCTTAAAAGGAGTATTGGGGAAGCATTTGGCATCAGGGAAAATTGAATTATGTCTGGTTTTTGAATTGGGGATCTGAGAACGAAAACTCTCACTCTTCGGGTCATTCTCGGACGGAAACCCAGTTTAGCCATTTGCAATGATTTACTATATTTTGAATATTACACAATTTAAAATCTTCATAATAGGCATCGTTCTCTATGGCGGGATCCAGAGGAGGTTTGTCTGAGATTTTCGGGGATTGGCGTAATTCATATTTTCATTGCATTCAGGAGACCTGTTATCGCGATTGCCATCGAGATAGTGCTTATACCTGACTGGATATTTAATCGTGGGATTTCATGTTACAAGATAAGTCCGCCATTTTTTAAGCCGACATTGTTGAATGCTATCGGGAATACATTCAGAGTTAGATGAATAAACATCGTATGGAGTTAACCGGATTTCAAAGGTAGAAGCGGCATCGGGGTTTCACATGGTCGCTGGCTCTTCAGTTAGCGACGTCTTTTATAATCACCGGGAACAGATTATGTAAGAATATCAAAGAATTCCAGGAGCCGTGAATTCAAGCAGGAGACCCGCGTTGGTTGATATCGGGATTGTTATCTCTGGTATGATTCTCCTTAGTGGACCGCAATACATTTGATCTCTGATATTTATGGAAAGTTTATTGGATGAGAAGCGAATTCCTTTGTTCGTTGCTATTCGTGGGAGTATATACTCATTGCCGCCGTCGGGTACAGGACTGCCAATGCTTACACATTTTCATTGCTAACGTGAGCGTTGTACAGAGTATCTGGTTGTATCGAGAGAATAGAGTATGTTGCTGGTGCTGTATCCTTGTGTCATTTGTTGGACGTGTTACATATAGCCACGGCAAATACAGAATATCTGAGTTATATATACGTTTCTTTCATGTTCCTGGAACTAACAAGCTCTGGTGGAAATATCATTCCCTTTATTCATGATGGTGTTACGTCTCTGATTTCTGTCCAATAGAGCACGGGTATGTAACTGTTCGCATCGAATGAATGAAGAGTTGAATAATCTTTCCATGCTATAGATAAATGTTCTGAGTTGCGTTGAATGATATTTGTTGAAGATTATCTCTGGGCAGTGAGGGAATGATAGACTAATGTGTGAAAGTAATAACTTCAATTGGTTTATGTTACTATATGCAAGCTCTGATGCATCTCAGATGTCATAACTGCAGTTATAATAATCTGTCATGAACTGTTTGAATATTTGGTTATTGGTTAAAGTCTATTTACTGTCATGCAATGATAATGAATATAATGAAGGCTTGGGTATTTCTGAGAATTGTATTACTGGTTCCTGAACATAAATAGTGCTATGTATCTGAAGACATATTTACAGTGGCTTTGAAATTCTTGGTGTTTGGTCTGAAGTTTGTAGTGCACAGTTGAAGTTTCTATAAGGACTGACAAACAACATATTATTCTCAACTGCGTATAATTTGACACCATAGCATTGTCAAATTAGAAGAATCGATAATAATCCTGATCCACCGGGTCGGGGTTATTACAAAGAATGTGAACATTAACAATGGAAATCAAGAGAGGGTCTAAGTGAGCAAATGATAAAACAAGGTGGGAAACCCTAAGCTATAAAACAAGGCTTGATTTTGTATATCTATGATGATTTGATATAGGATGAAAAGGAGAACGTGGTAGTAGAATCTTTGTTGAGAAATTTTGAAGGGTATTGATGTTGAAAGAATGAGGTTAATCAAAATTAGATCTATGATTTAGTAGTTTTGGGATGTTCGGCAGAAGGGTTTTTGTTTGCCATTATTTTGTCTTCAAAAAGCAAGCAGTAGGTTGAAATGGAGGGTTTTGATTTCTAAGAAATGTTAACCTAAATGTCTTGGAGATTCACTGGTTTGAATTTATTAGAAAAAACATAGGAGACTCTCCTTATAGGTGTTGAAACCTAGGCTAGTTTATTTCCAATATACTCGAGTATGTCAAATAAATAAATAAATGATGAAGCTTTGCCAATTATCATTTTAGCTAAAATCCAGGATGCTGTCTTCGATTCAATCCCTAGATTATAAAAATCTACCATGATGAAAGCACATGAAGAAATTTTGCATTCTAACTTAGATGTTGACAAAATCCCCAAAAATAAAACGTGTCTGGACATAGAGGATTAGCGAGGACACAAGGAATTGTAGAAAAATAAATACCTTTAAAAGTTTTTTTTAAAGATGATAGATAACTCAAGTTAAACTTGTAAGAAAATCATACTAATAAGAATATCAATTATCTTTGAATGTTGAAGGTCGGAGTCCCATATTTGTCAATCCTTGTGAAGGGTGGAGAATCTAATGTAGAGAATGGAATATTCTTGAAAATTGAAGAAATTGCAACAGCCTTTAAAAAGTAGGATTGGTCCATCATAAATACACCTATGAAGCAAAGTTGGATTTAAATTAATGAAAGGTAGAGAAGCTAAATCAAAACTTCTGTAGGCAGCCTTAGGGGTTAGGGCTCCAAAACAATTAAAAATCATCCACAAAAATAATCTAAGTAAAGTTTCTATTATGGAATTTTAAGAGCCTCAATGTATCTAAGAAAATGATAGTGGTAAGATTATTATTCAAAGAAAAAAATAATAACATTTTTTTTTACCAAAAAAAAAGTGAAAAGTTGAAGTCAAGTCCCAACATCAGTTAGGATCGGTGATATTAATCTTGCAATCTAGTAACTATGCATCTTAATTATAATATTTTATTAGTTAGTTATTATTTTATGTGACTCCAAGAATCATGTAAGGTGCATTTTAATGTTCCACATGAGGAAAAATATTTTTTGTAGTTAAATATATTTTTTAAGCACATTGAATATTTTTTACAAGGTGGAATTGAGTGAAAAAGCTTAATTTGGTCAATAATAACACCTTTAGACTCTTGGCATGAAGTGGAAGATAATATCACTATTTATAATGGTGTAAGAAATATATGACATTGTAAAAGGTGTAAGAAAAGAATAACATTATTTATATTGGTGTTAGAAGTATATATGGCAATTGTAAAAGGTGTAAGAAAGTATTTTTGACAGTGTAAGTGGTTGTAGGTAACTATTTTTAGATATAAGGAGTTATTTTGTCTTCTAGTGGACTGTTTTTACCTGTAGTGAAGTTGGACATTCAAGTTTATGAGAAAAGTTTTGAAGCTTCTAGAAAAAATGTTTCTCTTTGAACACATGTCATGAGGTATTTTGAAGTTCATGGTTTTTAGTCAATTGTATTGGAAACCATTCATGGTTTCCTATATTTATTTTTGGCTATATATTAGAGCTTGGTGTAGGAAGAAAAAAAAGTTTTGCAAGTTTTAGAAGTAATGAGGTGTTATAGAAATTCAGAGGGAGAAGTTGTATTGATGTAACTCTTTCGAATGATTAATACAAGCTTTGGATCACTTTGGGGTGGAGTTTGTTTTGTTTTTTTTTTGCAAGGATTTTCACGTATATCTTGTGTAATAGTTTGCATATCTTGTTTGGTTATTTTTGTTTCTATTTATGATTTATCATTGTTATGTACTTGGATGCTTTGAGTTTGGAACATACTTTCATTTGCAATTTATATTCTCTTTCTACATTTGTATTAAAGCTACATTTTTTTTTATTAAAGAGAGGAACATCTTTATTTGTGTGATTGTGTTTTTTGTTGCAAAAGGAGTTTGTTGTGTTTGCTTGTAGTTCCAGGTTTAGTGTGAAAGGATCATGGCTAGTTCACCTTTGTTGGAGATTGAAAAGTTCAACACTATAAGGTATGAGCTTTGGAAGTTAAAGATGAAGGATCTTTTGGGATAAATAGATCAATGGATTGTAGTAAAGAGCGAGAACAAACCATAAAAGATGTACGGTGAAAAATGTATAAAAGTAAATAAAAAACATGTGGCACTATTCATTTGTATTTATTTGATTTCATTTTATCGAATGTTTATAGTGAGACAATTGCATATAATATAAAAAAGAATATGAGAGATATATCAAACTAAGAGTCTCATTAATGAGTTATTTATGAAAAGAAAGATATATTTTCTTAAGATGAAGGATGGGTACTTAGTTGCATAACACTTGAATTCATTAGTCTAATCTTGAGTTAGTTATAGTTAGTTGATGTAAAGATGGATGAGGATTATACATGTATTTATTGTTATGTTCATTACTTGAGTCTTGGGATAATTTTGTTTTTGCAACTAGTGGTTTTTTTTTAAAGATGATATAGAGTTGGATGCCTTCGTTGCCACTCTACTCTCAAAGGAAATGAGGAGGGCTTTGGAGGGGTTGAAGAATACATTGCATGTGTGAGGAAGATCTAAAGAGAGAGGTGAGGACATGAAGGTTGATAAAGACAAGTCTAAGGATTGTTCTAATTCCAAGGGAAGGTCTAAAACATTTGGTAAGAGTAGATTAAGGTGTTGGAATTGTGGCAAATGGTGGCATTTCAAGAAGGTTTGTAAGAATAAAAAGAAAATTAATGATGATTCCTTTATGGACAAATTCTCTAATGACAAAGCTATTGATACTTGATTTATTTAGATGCATCTTACCATGACTCCTCACAAGGAGTGGCTTACAACATATTGACTTATGATGGTGGGGAAGTTTTCCTTGGGGACAACACATGGAAGATTATGGGTTGAGGGGAGGTAACATTAATTTTCAGTGATGGAAGGGTGAAAACCCTCAAAGATGCATTATATATCTTTGATTTAGCTAGAAATTTGGTTTCCATATTTAAAATAAATGATTTAGCGATGCATGCTACTTTTGAGAAGAGTAGTTGTAGGTTGAGCAGGGGGAATTTGGTGTTGGCTAAGAGCGCTAGGTGTGGTACCTTGTTTAGGTTTGATGCATCTACATATTATAGCTCTATTAAGGTAATTGGTAACTCTATATTTTATTAGTTGTGACACCATAAAATGTGTCATATTGGTGGGAAGGGGCTCAAAAACCTCATAAATAAGATGGTTAATGGTTTGTATGTTTACTTTGTTAATTTTGATTTTTATGAACACTGTGTATATGAAAACAACTGAGTTTCTTTTAAATATAATATTACTAGGGCTAAACAAAATTTGGAGGTTATTCATGGTGATGTATTTGGTCATATAAATGTGTGATGAAGAGAAACCCCATCCCCCCCTCCCCTCCCCCTTTCAAATTTGAAAACAAACAAACACAATAGACTATGCAAGATGGCAACAAATTACAATGTAAGACAATGTAATGTCCCCAATTTCACCCTACACTCTTCATTTGGATTTAGCCTATTTTCCAGAAATCCGTAAGCTTGTCAGAGGTAAAATCAAGGTTTCCTTCTTTGGAGGTTTTTTAGCATTTATCAGAATTTACTATTTTTAGTAAGTTCTAATTTTTGGCAGTGGTCTAGTTGGCAACTCTTCTGTAAGTTTTCCATTTTCAGTTGGAGCAGTTGAATATTGTTGAATTTGGCTATTGAGGTGTAAAAGGGAGAAATGAGTTATTTCAAGTTATTAATGTTTTAAGTTTAAGTTGACCCCCCCTTGGCCTAATATGATAACTTGAAGTTGTTTTAAAAGGTGTTCATGAAGGGAGGGTGCTTCATGAGGAAACATTTTATATTTTATTATGTTTAAAATGTGCTTTGGAGTTGGACGCCAAAGTTGAGGAGGAATTATTTATCTTTTAAAAATTAAATGATTCAAATTCTTTGGGTGTCCCTTGGAGAGAAAATGTGGAAAATCAACAGTCACCTCAAGTTCTTTAAAAGAGAGAGTTTTCTCTAGCATTTATCATCCATTGTTTTTATGCTAATGTTATGTTGTCGGAATGACTTCATGTATTTGGCTTCGAGGAATGCTTACCTCCTAGCATTTTTCCAATTTCGTGTTTGAAAGATAACACCTAGTTGGTTTTAAGACTGCTTCTCATCCAGACTAGCAGATTGAGCTTCAAAGTTGGAGAATTTTGTTGATATTTTTAGTTTCTATGTTGCTGGTGTTCATACAGTTGAAGTAGTTTTTTATGAGCAGCTTTTTGAATAAATACAATATTGTTCTGGGTATTTTGGCAAAGTGATTCTTGGCACAAGGCGTCCCTTTCCATAAGAGATTAGAATTTAGTTCAAAGTCATTATTTTTATATTGCAAAATCACACCTCCAGCAGGCCATACCATTCTTGTTGGGCATTGGAGTTCGTGCCAAATAATTGAAGGTGGTTTGAAGCTATTTTAACATTGTAACTTGGGCGCCTATCCTCCACAGAGCCTTTGCACTTCGTTTCACCACGTTTGGAGGTATATTGATGAAGTTGTGAGCATTTATGTGGTTTTCTGTTTGTTGGTTCAGTCATGGCTGCAAGGTGAATTTGTATATAGCTCCAAGGGTAAATTTTATTTGCATATGGGTATTGATCCTATTAAATTAAATGCTTGAGGCATCTCTTTTTGTGTAAGGACGGATTTTATAGTGAAGTGAATGATTTTATAAGTGAGGTCGACCCTCTCATAGGGCTGTACCATACTTCTAATGCCTTGGAATTCGTGTTGGATGTTTTGTTGAATTTGGAGCTTGGAAATGGCTTGTTTCATGATCACCTAGTCAATGAATTGATGAGCTTTTAGTTTGGTAGGAGTTTGTAGAGTGTGGTAAGAGTTTTGTTCATTTTTTGGTGTTTCAGTGTTGTTGGTAATCATTTCCAGATTGTAGATTTTTTATATCAGTTTGCTTTAGTTTCTGATTTTGGTTTCAAGCTTCAATAATTGAGAGATTATCAAGTGGGGAAATCATCCTTTCATTGTGCTTTGTAAAGATTGTAATAACACTTGAAAATTGCAGTTGTTTTTCATTATAAGACTGTAAATAGTAGTATTGTTCTAGTCATTTAGATTGCTGCATATTTTAGTATTAAATTTCATACATTTGTAACCCTTGGATGGTTTACCGCCAGTGTGAAGAAAGAACAATTAATCTCTCTTTAGTCACCCATTGAAAAAGTGGCGAATTCCCAGTCATAAGTGGATGCCTATTGCAATGGATGAATTTGTTTGCATTGTAATGTTTTTCCCCCCACTAATCAAGTGGTAGTGTGGAATTCTCTCATGGCTGGTTCACCGCCTATTTACATTTAGTTGTAATTTACTTTCTAGTTATTGTTTAGTTTACTCCGCCATATGACAACACCTCTCCTTCCTTGGGATTGAGTGTGCATTTTTGGCGTTGAGATCATTTAAACTTGGATTTCAATTTTGGAGCTAATGCTAATTCAATTGGTGTAGTGTTGATTGTGTTGTGAAATTCCAAGAAAAATTATGGAGGCTTATTTCAGACAACTTATGGAAGAGAAATATGCAACATATATTGTATTCAAAATCTAAAAAATGGATTACATAAAAATGAAGCTCATGGGGTTCCTTACAATCTAGGCTTCATACATACAAAAAAATGCAACATAATGTCTTCAACATTTTGGCTTCATTCTAACATCATTTGAGTATGCAATCACAACTTCTCCAAAAGCCCCCTTCTCCAAATGAACAAGCACCAACATATAGAGAATGTGAGGAGAAAACCATTATTGGTTTTCAAAACAACCAATCCAAGTGGCCCCCACCTAGAAATGGGACGCACAAATGCAGTATTCTCCCATTTCTGCCTTAGAAACATTTACCGCTTGTCCCCATGCAGCTGCTTAAGCATGTTTTCTGCTTAAAATTAAGTAGTTTAAGTAGCTTGAGTGTTCCCATGCCAACAAAAATTATTATAGAAAAGGATAATTTGGAATCTTTTTGAGCAGCTGCTGTTTAAGAATTGAAAATAAGCTGGGAACAAAAGGGGGGCTGGAAATAAGCAACAACTGCATAATGTCACAAATTCCACATGGCTCCACAATTTTCTTTCCCTCTTTTTTAATATTTGCTTTCATTTTTTCTTTTCAATTTTTAATTGCACAAATTATTATTAAATATTATAAATACAAATATAAATTGATTGCTTAAAAATAAGCAGCAAAATTAATCGTTCATGGGGCCACCAGCTCCACAAATAATGCCAAAATAAGTTAAAAAGTGGCTGCTAGACAAAATAAGCTAAGCAGCCGCATGGGTCTGAACCCTTACCAAGACATAATTCCTCCAAAATTATATTTACAAATTTTCCATAAGGATTATTACAAAGTTACAAATTAATTAATTTATTCTTTTCTAACCTCTAAGCCATTATTGAAAATTAAAATAAAATAAAATTATTTTTGGGTGATGCAAGATTGCTCTTACACCTAGGATGCTCCTGCATCAATGTGCCTTCAATTGGAAAGTCTTGCTACTCTATTTTTTTAGTGATAATTATTCTAGATATACATGGGTTTACTTTTTAAAGGACAAATCCATTATATTTCTACATTTAAAGAGTTTAAAACACTTGTTGAAAAATACATAGATAGAACATTAAAGATTTTAAGAATGGATAATGGTGGCAAGTTTTGTTGTAGACTGATGATTATTGCAAGCATGTAGGAATTGTTATACACAAAGCAACTCTATATACTCTACAAAAAATGGAGTGGCAAAGAGGATGAATATGACTTTAATGGATAGAGCTAAAATCATGTTGATTAGTGCTAAATTTGAACAACGATTTTGGGTTGATGTAATTCATACAATTTGTTACTTGATTAATAGGTCACCTACTTTTTCTTTTGTTGACAAAAGTTCCTATGAGATATGGATGGGTAAACAACCACTAGTTTCACATTTTAGAGCTTTTGGTAGTGACACACATGTTCATGTTCATAAGGAAAAACATTCTAAGCTTGATTTTAGGGCTAACAATTGTGTTTCATGGGTTATGGTGAGAATATTAAGGGATATAAGCTTTGAGATTATGTAGCAATGCAAATTTTATATTCTAAAGATGTTATTTTTAGGGATCATAGGGAATTAAAAATGACAAACAACCTCATGTGAAGCCTAACAAAATAGTACATTTTCATATTGAGGTTGATAAATAGGAAGATGCACTTATAGAACAAGCACAAGAATAATAAGAGGGTGGACATGTTAAGGAAGGAGAAGGTTCAACTTTAAGTTTTGATGAGGAATTGCATGAGCCTCTTGTTACACCTCTAAGAAGATCCACTAGATAATGAAAACCTATTGATAGTTATGGATGCAATCCATTTGATTTTTGTTGTTTTTTCTTTATTATGTATTAACAATGAACCTATAGTTGTGAAGGAGGCTTTGTCTTCAAATGAGCATGAGTTCTATTTAGAGGTACTGAAAGATGAAATAAAGGCCTTGGACAAATGTGACATGTGGGATCTAGTTGAGCTGTCCAAAGGGAGGAAGCCATTGGATACAGATGAGTATTCAAAAACAAATTCAGAGTAAATGGTAAGTTGGGGCAGAATAAGGCTTGGTTAGTGGAAAGAAAGTTGCTCTTAAGTTGAGGGAGTCAATTTTGGTGATATTTTTTTCCCTATGACTAAACTAACTTTTATTAAATTCTTTTGATCTATTATTGTTTTCTTCAATTTAGGGGTATAGAAAAATGTATTTTAAAAAGTTTTTTTGATGAGGATCTTGATGAGAAAATATTCATAAAATAACTCAATCATTTTGTTGTTAAGGGATAGGAAAACTTGGTTTTCAGGTTAAATAAATCGCTGTATGGTTGAAGTAGTCACCAAGAATGTGGTAGAAAAAAATTGATGCATTTGCATTGAAACATGACTTTATTAGAAGTGAAGAAGATCATTGTGTTTATTTTAAAGTAATTGATTATTAACTACTAATGCTTGTTTTGTCTATTGTTTATTGGGAATGATAAAAGAATGATTAGGGAACTTAAGGGTCAATTATCCAATACCTTTGATATAAAATATTTAGGGGCTACAAAATAAATTTTGGGTATGAAAATCAATAGGGATTGAATTAACAAAAAATATGGTTAAATCAAAAGAAGCATGTTGACAATTTTAGTAGTGTTTTTCCATGTATGATTGTAAACTAGTTAGTATTCCCTTTCCAATTGACACTAGGATATCTCTTGATCTATGTCCTCAAATTAATGAACTTGAAGAGATGTATAAATTTTCATATTCTAGTGTTGTAGGAAGCTTTATGTATGCCATGGTTTGTACAAGACTTGATATTGCCCAAGCAATGGGAGTTCTTAGTAGGGTTATGGCAAATCTAGGTAAATAACATTAAACATATGTAAAAATGGTTTTTAAAATATTGACGTGTGACTTCTAAGTATTGCATTTGTTATCATGAATCTAATGATGCAAGCATGATGATTGATTTGAAGGGGTTTGTTAATTCAGATTGAGCCAAAGATCTTGATTGTATGAGGCCCACAAGCATATATATTTTTTAATTTGTTTGGAGAAGCTAATTGGATGATTAGAAAACAAGTTATAATTGCATTGTACACTATAGAAGTAGAGTATATGGCTACAACTCATGCTTGTAAAGAGGTGGCGTGGTTAGAAATATAGTGTTCATGCATTGGATTTTGGTGTAAATAATTGAGGATTGGATGTGATAGTCAAAGTGCCATCTGTTTGGTTAAAAAACCAATGTATCATGCTCGTACAAAATATATTGATGCCCAATATCACCTTGTTTAAAAAATGGTTGAGTGGTAAGAGTCATGTTATAAAAGTGGTCATTTAAGAAAATGTTGCATATTCTCTAACTAAGCTAATGAGCATGAAGAATTTCTCTTGGTGTAGGGAGGCCATGGGCCTTGCCTCTCCTAGTACCTAATTCAATTTATTTATTTTATTCCTTATTATGTCATTGCAACACAAATATCAAGTGGAAGAATGTTAGGATTGGTGTTATTAACCTTGCAATCACATGATAATGTATCTTATTTTTAGTTAACTATTATTTTATGCGACTTCAAGAATCATGGAAGGGGGACTTGAATGTCCCACATGATGAGATTTTTTTTTAATAATTAAATATCATTTTCTAAGCACTTGAAATATTCTTTGCAAGGTGATATTTAGCACGAGGAAGCTTAATTTGGTTAATGACAACACCTTTGGACACTTGGAATGAAGTGGAAGGCAATACCATTATTTAAAGTGGTGTAAAAAGCATCTATTACATTGTGAAATGTGTACTTGAACTCATCTTTGACTATGCATAAGAATTGGGTAGACTTTTTTTGGACATAAGAAGTTGTTATTTTTCTTTTTAGTGCATTATTTTTGTTCTCTAGTAAATTTGTATGCCCACATTTATGGGAGTCTTGAAGCTTCTAGAAATATGCTTGTAACTATCAAACATGTCATGATGTATCTTTTAGATGTAGATTACTCGGCTCATGGTTTTGAGTTCTTTGTATTGGAAACCATTCATGGTTTTTGGCATTAATTTTGGCTATATTTTGGAGCTTGGAGGAAGAGGACAAATAAGATCAGTGTAGAATTAATGAAGTACAACATGAATTCACAAGGATACGTTTAATTGATGTAACTCATTTGAAGGATTAATATAAGCTTTGGATCTCTTTGCATTTGGAGTCTTTATCGTACGAAGGTTTCTCCATGTATAACTTGTGTAATGGTTTGCATATCTTGTTTGGTTATTTTTGTTTCCAAATATGAACTATCATTGTTATGTACTTGGATGATTTGATTTTGCAACCTAATTTCACTTGTAAACTATATACAATTTCTATAATATGAAGGTGGAATTGGTAATTGGAAAGAGATTTATAGGAAGTTAGGTATTTTTTAGAACCTTTGGGATATGAAAGTTGAGAAAATACCAATGTTTGATAACTAGATTTTGTAGAGACTATTCTTATAAGGAAACATTGTATATTATTAAAATGCATATGGTTCAAACACCCCAATTACTAAAAAAAAAAAAACTTGGGATGATCCAATGTTATCCAAGAAACCTTAAAATAAGAGGAAGCAATAGTTAAAGAAATTTGTATTAAAAAACATATATAAATTCCCACACTAAAGGAGGATTTTTCTTAAGCCATTGGAAGTATGAGAATTTGAAACATTAGAGAGACATGGGAAAAGGTCATTGACGTCTCCTCAATGGCTAGGTGAAGACTGGATTTTAGAATCCTTCAATATTTTAGGCTCAAAACATGCCCCAATCCTCCTAGAGATTACAATTAACCATTCACTTACCTTTTTCCCTTTCAAAATAGAGTCTATATAGCTATAAGATTCCTCTCAATTAGATGAAAGTTTTTTAGAGTGAGCATTTAAAGTTTTAGGGAACCATGATGTTTCAGTTTGTTGGTATAAAAATAATACATAAAGTACTAACTCATTTGGAATTCAAAATCCTTTGGATACATAGTTTAAAGAGAAATAACAATTGTATAAAAAATAAAAAACCATGAATAGTTGGATCAAAGAGGAAGGGATTATTGGGAACCTTTTAAAAGAAGAAGCAAAACCTATAAATAATTTTAAGAGATATATTAGGAAATATTTATACTAGGAGTAAAAATCCATGGAAAGGCGGCTACACAAAATGGATAAAAGCATGTTTCTTTCATCAATCCATGGTATCAACACAAGTAAATGAGATTAGAAATAAGTACTTGATTGAAGAAGACAATTTGAGCAATCTTAGGAAAGTAGGAGTAAACATTCTTTAATAACCTCCCTAGAACAAAACTAAAAAATAATGGGAGAGTAGGAAAGTAAAAAAATCCTTATGGAAGATTAGAACAACATAAGGGCTCCCTTTTTGGAAGAAATTTGAAAAGTAGTGTTCAAAACAAAAATTATAAAGAATTTTGTATATAAAAGGTTTTTTTGGTGGGTTCCTCTAGATTCTAGAGATAGTTGATGGTTGGTGCAATCAACACAATGAGTGTTAAATCTCTAAAAAAATCCTTCTAGATTGTATATTTGGTGTAAGAAATTGGATCCAATAAAGAAAATACTAGTTCTCTTTGTTAAATTATTTTATTGGACACCACACGGATCAACTAGCTCTAATAGGAAAGAAACTAATATGTTGTTATCCTAATAGAAAGAGAAAAATAATCTAGTTGAACCCTTTTTGTTCTCCAACCCGCACTTCAATGAATTCTAAAGAATTTTTAAGTCTTATTTTCAAAGACAATGAAAGCTTGGACAATGAACAAGCGGCATATTTTATAGTTCTCCTCTACACTTTAGGCTCTGCAAAGGCTAGGTGGATCTACCTTTCATGACACCAAAATGAAATTATATGATATAATTATAAAATGATGTCTAGTAGATGTGAAACTTCATACATAATAACAAGGGTTTGAAACTTAATTCACAAGCTTGATTATTTCCTTGTAATCCATTAAATCCAAGTGTGAAGATGGTAAATAATTAAAATTAAGTTAAGATTGGCTTAAGACTTATTATATTGAAAGCAATTATAAGGTTGAGGGAATGCATAATGACAAATTGGTGTCTATTTATGGTTACATAGTCATAGTATTATACATCCTCAATTCACAACATCTAAACATACTATGGTGGTCATTTGAACACTATTACTTTATAATAATGTGATCTATAGTGTGATCTTAATTAATAATCCTTTTGTGATAACATCCTTATTATTTTAATGAAAGCATTTATACCATTCCTTGAACATAACGTTAGCAATGAGAATAAATCAATGCAAGAAATTTGCAAAAGAACTCTATAATGTTTGATTATATTACTCAAAAGAAATGTAACGTCACAAAATGGAGATGATTACAAAATGAAGCATATATTCATATAAGATTCAATCAAAATATAACAATTTTGTTGTAGAACATTGGCATAGACACAATATAATATTTCCCATAATAGACCAAAATGACTCTTCCATCCTACCCAAATACAATTTCTTGGAACCCCTAAGAATAAAATACAATTCCCCTTTTAAAGGTGAAAATAACATGCAAGCTCATTAGAAAATGACACTTTTCACTTTTTACATTTGTCAGCCTTTACTCTTTTGAAACAAAATAAGTGTAACAACCCACAAATATTGGTAACCTCTTCAAAAAATTAAGCCAATGAACCTCATTGGTGCCATTGTAGTGGAAAAAATGCGATTCTACCTTCATGTTGAAAACATATGGGAAAAAATTGTAACCCCTTGATGACATGGAAAAATCCATTTCATCCATTGTATTTTTCTAACCATGATACACATATCTCTTTTGATGGCCATTGATGTGTCAAAAAAAAATTCAGCCTTATTTGTGTGGGTCACATAACTTGCATCCAAAAGTGCTTTAGTTTCCTTGATAAGACTATGAAGGCCTGATTCTAACCTTAGCAACTTATCCAAGCTAGTATTAGATTGTAGCATCAGAAATTGTCACCCTTGAAAATTTCATACTATGTTTTACTCCCCCTTAATTTATTGGACCTGATTGAACCCTTAATTTCCTAAATTATGCATTTTGAGGCTTATTTTACCATTTTCTGATAAATTACAAGCATCAAACAAATGCATTTATTTGATACTTTTCCCCCAACACCTTATTTTCTAGAAAATATGGAAGGATAGAGTCGCCCTATGGCAATAGTGTCCCCCTATTCTGCCTGGTCCCAAATTTGAATATGTTAGTGTTAGTATTTAATCATTTCCAATTCAAGTTGCAAATGTCGGCTATCAAGATCTAATTTGCGGGAAATTGAATAAATGCCTATAAATACCTAGTTATTGCATCATTTCAAATCATCTAGAAAATCATTGGAGAAATTATTATCAAGAGAAAGTCAAGAGAATTCAAGAGAAGTATTTTAGAAATTTATTGAAGCAATTCAAGATCCAAACATCATGTCAAATCCTATGTGAGTTTATGTATGTTTATGTTATCATTGTTTGTGAAGGCTAACCCTTTTGTAGGTCTCTAAGCAATTCAATCAATTCAAGCAAGCAAGACCCAAGACCTTGATGTGATGTGCATGACTTCAATCCTTCAAGGAAGCCATTGAAAGGTGGTGAGTTGCAACACTTTATTGATTCATCATTCCTTCCTATCATTTATCCTTTTATCATTGATATTGGCATTGGGGAAGTGGAAACACTAACATGGAGTTTGACTAAGGAAATCCCCTATATGGCAAAGCCCTTCCTCTCTATTTGAATGTGCAAGTTTTAGGTTTGGAGAGGATTGAGGAAAGTTTGAAGATCTATTTTCCAATATTGCATTCAAAACCCTACATCATGTTAAGACATGAAAAATCATGTACAAAACATCTGACAGTGATCTTACAAATTTGTAGGTGAAATCAGGAAGCTTAGATTCAATATCAGAGGACTATGAAAATAGCTTCAAAATACCCCTACAAGGACATAGATTCCCTTGGGTGAATCTGTCCTATTAAAACCATCTCTAAATTTACAGGACAAGTGCACAAAGCTCTTCCCTTCTCAGATCTACTGGCAAACTTTTGTTATCATTTTCCGATTGTTAGCATCTTGCATTTTATATTAGGTCACATAGTCTAATTAGGTCAATCAAGTCAAATCAATCCCAATTCATTCCTAAGGCCCACAAAGATGCAGATCCAGGTTTGATTGACTCATCTAAATGGTTGAAAGTCAATCTAATCACCTTGTTGATTTGCATCTTAATGAAACCCTAGAAAAAGGAAGGCTTGGTCCTAGTGTTCTATTGCATTTACTCCTCCTTTTCCCCATTTCATACACAAAAATAAGTCCACCTCATTTCCTAAAAATAAAAATGCACTTAAAGTAGGAAAAATATTATTGAATTTTTCTTTCCAATTATCTAAATGCATTTATTTCATTATTATCATCCAAATTTTTTTGCATCAAATCTCTTCCAAAACCCCTACACAATTCAATTTCTCTTTCAATTGCATATCCAATTTTATTTGGAAGGCAGAGATATCACTTAACAAACCTATCACCTCATGTGTACTTGAAAGATCTGTAAGGGTATTTGGATCAAAATTTCCATGACTGAGCATGCCTCCCATTAGTGGTACACATGGAATCCATGTACTCGGGATATCTCTTAAAATTGCTTCATTTATTGTACATGACCTGAATATGATTTTCTCAAGTTAATATAATTAGCCAATGTATCATCTAGATTTTATAAAATATAAGACAACTTGTGACCCAAAATATTGTTGATTAAATCAACTATATTTCTATTTCCTTCCTCTTTTTCCACCCTCTTTGCCTCTTGGCTTTGCTTAAGTTTCTCCTTCAATTTTATAATTCTCAACATGAAAGTATCCTTGTCTTGTAAGGATGTATCTCTTGAGCTTGCTTCCGAAGTTGCGTGTTTTGATATTATTATCTAATGAGGAGAAATTAAAGATTTCATTTAGTTATACTCTTACAACTTATGTTCTTTCTATAGCTTTTAAAAGTTATCTTGTAATTTTTTGGTTGTTGCTTCACAGAATAAGGTTGTGCTTATGAGGATTCTTAAGGAACAATAGTGCCACTTAACCTTCTAACAATTAGGTTCCCTACAAGCTCATTTATGTCTCTTACCATCTAAGGTTTCTTATTCTCAAGAGCTATTTCCCATGATGAGATTGATTAATAGCCAATTTTCTCTTATTTAGTTCATATCTTTCAAACACTTTAAGCTTCTTATTTCATATACATTCTTGAACTTATATACCTTTTATATCTTTTATGCCATACAAACCAGACTTTGATAAGTGGAAATATGATTATGATATGATGATGTTTGCATGGATGAATGCGTGAATGTGTATGAAATTCAGTGTGAATCTACGTTTAATTCATGCTTGTTAATGGTATGTATGCTTTAGATGAAACTAACTCTTTGTAGCCATAAGAATTACAACCCGTAGAAATCGAAGAAATCAACCCACAACCAAAGGATTCTAGGCTGATTGTTGGGGAGATTCTAAGGAAATTGGAAATATGATAGTTGCAGAAATGATGGAAGTGATCATTAGAGTGGTCAACTGTGAGTCATCAAAGCATTCAATAAGATGATGGAGGAAAGAAGAAGTTTATAGTAATCAAGAAATTGGAATGACTTTTTGCATAGAGCATGTCTCTTTCATGCTGTTAAAGAATAATTGCAAACCTATTTGTCTTCTTCTATCTTTTTTAGTTATAGTTTTAGTTGCAAAGACTTTGTCTCTCTCTCTCTCTCTCTCTATTTTGAAGGAGAGTGGACATCTTCATTTAATTTTTCTTTTTAGTCCTTATGCAAATAAATCTCCTCTCGAACCTATATAGTTGGATCGGTGGTTGAGGAGCGGATCTAGTTGGAAGATATGTTTTGACATTTATAGTTTTGTTTCATAGACAATATCTTTGATAGTTTTTTGTGATGCGTTCATGAATGAGAAATCTATGAAGATTCCAGTCAGATTGTTGAGTTTGGTTATATGCAATAAAGATGTTCCAATTTACTGTTATGATTAGTTGAATTAAGTAACACATATTTGGTTTCTCTTGTGGGTACAATAGCTTGAGCAAGGGCCACTCAAGGTACTATTCAACCACCTTTATTTCTATTTTAATTTAGATGTTTGCATTACTGCATTCATTTCCATATATTATTCATCACATGCGCATGAATGATACTTAGTCTCATAATTTAAGTTATGTAATGCATCATTGAGTTTTCCTCTGGAGTGAGTCAAGTAGTTAGAAGTAAGAATCAAAAGTGCTAGTGAAATTACAAAATTCTGGTTTAGTAGTTAACAATTGTAGTGTTAAGATGAAGGTACCCGCAACATTAGTAACAGATTAAGTTATTTCCCTTGTTTTGTAGTTTATGCTTTATTTTCCTCTCTAGTATTTACTGCTTTCCTACACATGTGTAAACCAGCTATACTTGATGATATAGGCTGTGTAGAGTCTGTGAATGCACATACATTGCCAACATCATCAAAATTTTACAAAGCCTTGGTTGATAATTTAATGGAGTCTTTGCAAGGGTTTAGTGGAATATTCAGTTAGGAACCCCTCCTCTGAATTGTGTGTCTAACAACAAGTTGACTGAACATAGTGAGGCCTTTCATTTTTGGCACCGTCATCGGGCATGGTGCTACATTTAGGATTCTCTTGTGTTATTTCAAGATTTCATAGTTAGAATTTTGTCTTTAGTATTAGGGTAATTAGGTTTTAGTTATCAATATAAAAATGCTTTACTAACAATGTGCAGGAGTTGTTGATCCAAAGGGTCACAACTATCGTATGCAGAGGTAGTGAGATGCTCTGAGAAGATTTCTTCCCTCAACAAATGAAGCTTTAGATGATACTAGTGATCATAGTGAACAGAGTGAGGGTATTCTTGAAGAAGAACCATCCCTAACACCAATATCCACGCCAGATACAAAAGAGACTTCCCATACACATATCATCACCATGGGTGATGCTACAGTGGAAGACCCACTAGAGCATGCAAGTTTTGAGTTCCCCATTTCCAACTAAGAGAGAGACTGTATTGAATAACATACCTCCTTCAACATTACCTGTCTTCTATGGGTTGGTCACGGAGGATCCAAATACATTCATTTTTGAGTATGATGTGTTGTGCAGAATTTATGATTATACTATAGATGTACATAGCCTCAAACTATTTCCAAAAACCCTAAAGGATGTTGCTCTGAGATGGCTTATGGGTTTGGGAAGAGACGTCGTTCCAAATTGGAATACCATGCAGACAAAGTTCCTGGAGATGCACCGGGACTAATGTAGAGGAATAGATAGAAAGAGAGATGGCATCTTCAGGATTTCACGAAAGGAGGATGAATCCCTAGAAGACTACATGGAAAGGTTTCAGTTTAGCCTTAAGAAATCCCATTTGAACAAACTCTCTGATGAGTCTTTAAAGCTGATATTATTAAGGGTGATTAATGAGGATTGTATGGATGCACTTAACCTCATTGGGGTAGGAGATATATATGAAGAACCATTTGAGGAGATTTGCAAGGTATGCATCAACTATTCAAGGTCTTTCAAAAAGAAGGTTAGAGGAGACATGGCATCTTCCATCAATAAACCATCCAATGGAGTCTCTAGAGTTGAATTGAGTAATCTTCTGTCAAACATGAAGGATGATATTATGAACCATCTGGATACACAATTAGATACCCTCCATATCAAGAAGAAGCAAGAGGAGGAAAAAGTAGCTCTTATAAAATACTTCCCACATTGTAGACAAAAAAGGACTAACTACACATGCAAGAAGGTAGCAAGCATATCTAAAGGGACATTAGAATTTCATGCATTGGAAGGAGAAGATGGATAATTATTCTACATAACTCAAAGGAAACCATAGCAACCAAGACAATGTATGCCCCAAGATCCATTGAATTATAACATGTCATTTCCTGGTAACAATTCAAATCTTCCTAATTGGGATCATCAATCTTTGGCCAATATGAAAAACCAACAATGGAAAATTCTTCAAACCAATTGGAACCAATAGCAAAAAAATATGTGGCCATCACAAAATTACCAAGGATATAACTATAATTCCCAATTCCCACCCCAACAAAACCAATGGAAACCCTAGTGGAAAAGAGGCCAACAATGGAAAAATCAAAACATGAATCACTTGTAGCCACAACAACCCTTGCAACCACAACAACAAGCCATTACACCAAACCCAAAAAATCCAGCACCACATCTACCTAGAGCACCTCAAGTACCAGCACAACCTGCACCTAATCCCAATACCAAGCCTATTCAATAGGCCTACACTAATGAAGTTATTCAATACCCTACTTATGGGGTAGAGGTGAGTGATGTCCATCTCAAATCAACGAAAACCTTGGATGGACATTCATCCCCTCAAATAACTGGATTGATTGATGAAGAACCCCCAACAGAGACCTTGGACAATAAACCTAAGGATCTTGAGTCAAATCAAGTTAACCAAACCAATCCAAGTCCAGAGCCTCCATTCCCTGAAATATTAACAGTTCAAAGAAATCAAACACAAGCTGAAATTAACTTGTTGAAACAACTTAATGATGTTTGTATCAAAATACCCCCCATCCAAGCCATTAAGGAGGTTCCTATCTATGCCAAAACAGTGAGAGAACTTTACCTTAAAGATCGACGAAAGAAGAGGAAAGATCCTCATACTGTACAAGCCCTAGGACAACTTGCAAACATTATGTTGAGAAACATAACTGTTTCCAAGTATTCATACCCTAGGAGTCCTATAGGGGATGTGAAGATAAATGATAATCTCATTAAGAACACCCTAATTGACTTGGGAGAAACTATCAATGTAATGGCTAAAGAGACCATGAAGTTGTTATAATTGATAGAACTCAGACCTACACCTATTTTTCCATAGTTGGAAAGGTCCACAGTTAAACCTGAGGGTATAATTGAAGACTTGGTAATAACAATGGATTCATGAGAGTACCCTGCATATTTCATGGTGTTGTAGCCAAATGATAATATTTTAGGTTACCCACTCATTTTAGAAAGACCTTGGCTAGCAACAACAAATGCTTTCATAGGTTGTACGTCTGGGAACATGATTATCTCTAATGGAAATATGACTAAGAAATTAGTTCTTTATCCACCAACCTAGCCACATGTAGACCTAGAACAAACCATTTATCCTTCCCTAGATGAGGAGGATAAATACTCCTTGCAAACCTTGATGACTAGTGAATGAAATCTATTGTTATAACACCAAGATGAAGATGACTTGATAGTAAACATCATGCAAAATGGCTATAGTAGGGACCTACATCATCAGGAATTCTTGACATGTTTGCAAGATCTTTTGAAAAATATTATCCTTTCCGGTGCATCTGAATCAATTTCCCAAATATTTCATAATTTTTTACCTCACCAATGTATTCCGAACATAGCAGGACTTGACATCTCATTAGTGCAAACAACATCAAAGACTTTAGAGCTCATGCCAGGTAAAACATGGAATGTTAATAGTCAATTGACTGACATACACCATAACTCACTAATGAATGTGTTGCAAGCACATGTAGCAGCCTTTGCATGGGATTATCATGACATGAAGGGGATAGACCCAAAATTGTGTATGCATAAGATTTACATCAATGATTGTTCTAAACCCATAAGACAACCAAAAAGGAGAATGAACCCAACAGTCAGACATACTTAAAATAGAATTGCAGAAAATACTTGATGCAAACTTTATATATCCTATCTCTGATAGTCAATGGCTATCACCTCTAGTAATTGTTCCAAAGAAGGGAGGAAAGTGGAGAGTATGTGTAGACTACCGAAAATTAAATTTTGCAACTAGGAAGGACCATTTTCCACTCCCCTTCATTGACCAAGTGCTTGATTCATTAGAAGGAAAAAATTACTTCTCCTTTCTAGATAGATTTAGTGGCTACAAGAAAATTAAGATTTCCCCAGAAGACTAGGACAAGAAAATATTTACATGCCCTTGGGACACATATTCTTATTCTATCCTACCATTTGGCCTATGTAATGTACCAACCACTTTCCAAAGGGAAATACTAAGTATATTCTTAGACTTTTCCCATGATTCCATGGAGGTTTACATGGATGATTTCACAACATATGGGAATACATATGATGAAGCACTTGGCAATCTAGAGAAGGTGCTAAAAGGGTGTCATGAACACAACTTATCCATAAGTCATGAATTTTTTTTCATGATGATGATAGAAGGGATTGTATTGGGATATTTTATGTCAAATGAAGGAATTCAAGTGGACACCCAAAAAATTGAAGTGATCTCAACACCCCTTGTTCCTCAAAGATAAAATAATGTTAGAAGTTTCCTAGGACATGTTGGGCATTATAGGAGATTCATTCAAGACTTTAGCAAACTTGTAGCTCCACTATTTTTTTACTATCAAAGGATGTGGAATTTGAATGGACACCTACTTGTCAACACCCTTTTGAAGCACTCAAGATAACAATGACTAAAACCCCTATCTTGAGAGGACCAAATTGGACCTTACCTTTCCATATCCATACAAATGCTTCTGATTTTGCTGTAGGAGCTGTACTTTGGAAAAAGGAAGAAAAGGAGTATGCAATATATTACATCAGTAAATATATACAAGGGGAAGAAGTCAATTATATAGTGACAAAGAAATAGATGTTGGTAGTGGTATATGTTGTAAACAAATTCAGGCATTATATTACAGTATATCCAATGTTCATACACGTTGACCATACAACAATTAGGTATCTAATGAACAAAATAGTGATTGGTGGAAAGATTGTAAGGTGTTTATTATTGCTTTAGGAATTTGACATTACCATTATGGACAAGCCAGACAAATAAAATGTAGTGGTAGATTTTCTATCCAGACTAGAAACCAAATCAAAAGAAGATGATGATGATTCATTCCTAGATGAGCATTTATTTGCTCTATCTCTTCATACACCTTGGTTTGCAGACATTGTGAACTATCTAGTAGTAGGATAGACACCACCTCATTTCTCCCCAAGAGAAAATAGACAATTGGTACTCCTGGATAGTTTGATACTTATTTTACACAACCCTAGATAACATTATGAGGAGATGTATCAGAGAAGATGAAGTATATGACATTCTTAGAGAATGTCGTAAAGAATCCTGTTGGGGACACTTTGCAACAAAGAGGATAAATCTAAACATTTTCACCTCTGGCTATTATTGGCCAACTCTTCATAAGGATGCAGTAAAGTACACAAGGGGCCATGATAGGTGTCAAAGAATGGGACAACCAACAAAAATAGATGAAATTCCATTGTAGCCATAGTTAGCAATATCACCATTTCATAAATGGGGATTAGATTTTATTGACCCAATATCACCAAAATCCAACAATAAGGAGTACATATTGGTATGCACATATTACCTTACCAAGTTGGTGGAGGTTAAAGCTTTGCAATTTTCTAGGGATGGTAAAGTGGCAAATTTTCTCCATGAAGACATATTTACAAGATATGGAGTGCCAAGGGAAATTGTCCTAGACCAAGGGCCTCAATTTACATTAGAGCTGATCAAAAAATTGGTTCAAGAGTATGATATCAGACATAGGAAGTCCTTGCCTTACCACCCTTAAGCTAACGGATAGGTAGAAGTCACAAATAGGGAGATTGAAAACATTCCAACAAAGATGGTACAAATTCATAGGAAAGACTAGACAACAAGGTTTCTTGAGACAGTTTGGGCCTATAGGAAAACTTGGAAGACCACGAGAGGATTTACACTATATGAATTGGTGTATGGAAAGAAATTATTACTTCCTATTGAATTTGAATACAAAACATTAAGAATAATTGTTCACTTGGGAATGAAATTATCAACATCACAAGAGAGATTACACCTCAATGTACTTGATAAAATCAGAATGGAAGCCATACACCACACTGAAGTTGTTCAAAATCAATGAATCCATTGGTATGATGAGTTCATCAAAACCAAGGAATTTAGTGTGGGTGATTGGGATTTTCTCTATGACTCAAGATATCAGGACTACAAGGGAAAGTTAAGGTGGCTTGGTCCATATGAAATCAAGCAAGTGTTTCCTAATGGAGCAATACAACTACATACAATTGATGAAGTTAGGTTGTCTTTATTGGATAATGGAAACATACTAAATCTGTATAAGAAACCACTGAAGAAGGATGCTTTCCTTCTTTCATTGATTCAAAAATTTGAGCCTTCACTTGACAATTCAACTACAAAAAGTAGAAGTTATACACAAGACTTAATCGGGGAGCTACACAACTCACTTATTGTTGTTACAAAAGTATAATTTCTAACAAAATTCTCAAAGCACACACTACACAAGGTGATGAGCAACGACAATCATTTTCTACAATAGTCAGCAAAGTTGTAGGGACCTATAGCAACATGCCTGAAGGCAACACTATTTAGAAAGGGACCTATTGCTAGAGGCACCTGTAGCAATTGTTTGACAGTCATTTCAAAAATTCCCATCGAATTAATTGCATATCCCTACTTTCCACCTTCATAATTCTACACATGCAGACTATACCCATCCTCACATGTAGCATTTCCATAACCTTTTTTTCTTACTATGTATCATACATTTTATTTCACATCCCATCTATCATACATCCCACAACCTTTCTAAACCATCATTTACCACACACCATTCATTCATGTCCCTCAATTCAAATTGTAATTATGAATGGTCACATCAAATCCCATTGTAGGAAGTAATCAACAACTTCACATGAGTTAAGTTTAATTTCACAATAATTCTACATGTACATGCATTAACTTCTCATAATAGCATAGATAATAATTAATTTTATTCATTCTTTAACATTAATTCATGCATGCTTCATATCTCATTTGATTTTCCACTTCCTACAATTTATCCCTTTTCCATAACCAATACAATTGAGTGAGGACACTTAATATATTTAGTTGGGGGAGGGGTACTCTTCATTTTCTTGATTTTCATAAACCAAAAACTCTCTGCAACATAAAAATTCTTTGTGACCTTGTTTCCATTCTATTTTGCTTCATTTTTACACAAAAACAAGCTCAAAGGATAAGGAAAGGATTAGAAGCAACTAAATTGAGAAGGTATAACATAGTGGAAGCAGTGTAGTTGGTGTGATATGCAAAAATTGGATCCAAAAATTGAACCAAAACATAGCATAATTAAGGGAATTAGAGAACAACGGTATCATGGGTGGTGATATTATTTGGAGAGAACCAAAAAAACATGCCAAACTATTTGGAGATAGGTTGGTAATACCTATTTTTAGACAAGCTAGTTGGGTAGAGTACTTCTTGAAATTCATAGAGTTCAATGAAGTCATGAAACAATAATTTACTGCCACACTGTAAAATGATGAAGCAACTATAAGAGGTTTGAGGGTGGATGATTCAGAGGCCACCATTACTAAGGTATCATGACTACCATGGGAAGGAGAAGAGTTCCTAGTGAGGATAGACGCTATAGTTTCTAGGAACAAATTCAAAGAATATGGAGAAAACCTAGAATCATTGTCTCAAGGTACAAAAAGATTATCCTTACCCTGTTTATGGGCTTCTCTAGCTTCTTACATAATCAAATACTTGTGATGGTAGGAAATCCTTGTTGTATACAGTCCATTTTAAGATTTTAAGCCATATTTTCCATAATAGGTGTGTGAATGTTCCAAATTTCTTTATAATTTGTTGAAAAGAATGAGTTCTGAGTATAAAAGGAAGAGTAATACAATATTTTCACATTTATGCTTAGTCACATTGTTAATAAAAAGAAGTTTGAAAATTCAATTCCCACATGTTTTCTGAGAGTTTCCTAAATTGTGACCATATCAACACCATCTTTGAAGAACTTGCTATCCCGAAGAGAGAAGAGGAACTTGCTATATCAGAAAGGGAAATTCCCTCTCGGTCCTCTGTTGCATCACCTACCCGCAACATAGGTGAGCCAAAGGAGAAGAGATTGTAGGACATTCAACTTGTAGCCTCTTAACAACTTGTAAGAGAAAATACACAAGAAACCCCTACCTCTGGAAAAACACCAAGAACCAAGAAAAGGAATGGTGAATCTTTTTTTGCACCTGCAAGGGGGCAAAAGAAATCCACATAGCCTAGGAGGCAATCACACTACTTGAAGATGAAAGGTGTTATGAATGGGTTAGTTAAAAAGAAAAAGGAGGAAGATGTTGTTATGGTTGAGACTACATCAAAATTGAAGGGGAATTCCCTTGGTAAGGAAAATTCACCTAATGCATAGTCATGGAATTTTACAAGAACCTCTAGTTCTGATTTAGAGGATGCTTTTGTTGCAAGGAAAACAAGAAAAAGAACCCATAGAGCCCTAATTTAGAGGGTAATAAACATACAAGTGAGAGTAATGATCAATTTTTGGAAAGAGATGAAGAAGTTTTTGTTGAGAAAAAGGGTATTAGAAAAGAATTATAGGAGGCTATGGAAAGGATTAAGCAATTAGAAGGTTTGTTGAAAACACACCAGTAAAGGGAAAGTGAGAGGGACAAAATAATTGAAGAGTTGGAGAAAAAATTTATAAATTTGAGCATGGGTCTAGGGTTGGATGAATTGGCACATCTTGCTATCATAGAAGCATGAAACAAGGAACTAGAACCCTAGGGTCCAATTCCTCCACTTTGTGTTCCCTCTAGACCATCTGTAGTGACCTTAGGTGTGGAATTGTGGAAAAGAGCCCAAGATTTCTTTGAGAAGAAGGAATGGGAAAAATAAAAAGCCGAGTTGATGTCAAAACGCACTAGGAGACTTGAACAAAGAGATGCAAAAATAAAAAGGCTAAAAGTAAAGATTGAAGAAGTAGCAGAAAAGGCTACACAAATTCTAAAGTGCAAACCTCCTGCAAGAGTTTATGCACTATTTCTGCAAGAAAAATACTTGTGTTTTCAGTTTAGCCAATAACTAGTGATTTTCCAATGTCAATGAATATAAATTTTTTGTTTTTAGAAACTATCTTTGACTCTAAACCGGATATGCAATACCAACTATGTGAGTTTTACTTGCATAATCTTGTGCTCTCAGATCAAATAGAATGAATCCTCTAATGTTTGTGAGGGAATTATAGATTAAAGCATTGGCCTCTTATATTAGGAATGATCAGAAAAGGGGTGAGATTTAGCAGGGATATATTGAAAGGAGAAATTTGTTGCTTTGTAGCTAAGGAAAGAACCCAAAGATCCTAATGTAGTTATTGATGAGTGGTTGGAGCTCTTGAACTATAAAGGTGCAGGAAGGAAAATAATGAGTGTTAGGGAACATATCTACACCAAGGTGAAGCAACTAGTTACAGGGCCTATTAATCACACCTTCCAATTTATGAAGAAGAGATGGGAGGAATTAACCCTTGAATTAAGGAAAAAGGAACCTCACTCCCTCTATAATTTTATAGCCATTATTATAAGATCTCACATGTATATAGACATTTCCAAGGACATTGGACTTAAATGGTTTCCACTAACATTTCATCCACCCCTTCTTCTCTACCTAGTGCCACATTGGATAGGGAGGAATCAAGATGAAATACAAGCAACAAAGGATCTAAGGTTGGCAAAGATTTCATGTCGAAAAGGCTAATATTTGAGACAAGTTAAGGGAGTTGATGTGGTAATAGATTTTAGCGAAATGAGGATTTTAACAAAATGGATCTTCAATACAATCTCTGGTCCTACATGTTACTTGAAGAAAAGCAATTACTTAGTTAGGGGGAATGATGAGATTGATTAATAGCTAGTTTTATCTTGTTTGGTTCATATCTTTCAAACACTTTAAGTTGCTTATTTCATATACATTCCTGAACTTATATACCTTTTATATATTTTATGCCATCCAAACTAGACTTTGATAAGTGGAAATATGATTATGATATGATGATGTTTAAATGGATGCATGAGTGAATGTGTATGAAATTTAGTGCGAATCTATGTTTAATTCTTGATTGTTAATGGTATGTATGCTTTAGATGAAACTAACTCCTTACAGCTAGAAGAATTGTGACCCACAACAACTAGATAACTCAACTTATAGCCAAAGGATTCCAGGCTAATTGTAGGGGAGACTCCAAGGACGTTGGAAATGTGACATTTGTATAAATGATGGAAGCGATCATTGAAGTGGTCATTTATGAGTCATCAAAGCATTCAATAAGACGATGGAGGAAAGAAGAAGTTTGTAGTAATCAAGAAATTGACATGGCTGTTTGCACAAAGCACGTATCTATTATGTCGTTAAAGTAGAATTGTAAACCTATTTGTCTTCTTCTATCATTTTTAGTCATAATTTTAGTTGCAAAGACTCTTTCTCTCTATTTTGAAGGAGATTGGACATATTCATTTAATTTATATTTTCAGTCCTTATGCAAATGAACCTCCTCTCGAACCTATACAATTGGATCAATGGTTGAGGAGCAGATATAGTTGGAAGATATGTTTTTACATTTATAGTTTTCTTTCATAGGGAATATCTTTGTTAGTTTTCTATGATGTGTTCATGAATGAGAAATCTATGAAGATTCTTGTTAGATTGTAGAGTTTAGTTGTATGCAATAAAGATGTTCCAGTTTACTGTTATGATCAGTTGAACCAAGTAGCACATATTTGGTTTCTCTTGTGGGTACATCAACTTGAGCAAGGGCCACTCAAGGCACTATTCGCCCACCTTTATTTTTGTTGTTAATTTAGATATTGAAATTACCACATTCATTTCCATATATTCTTCGTTACATGCACGTGAATGATACTTAGTCTCATGATTTAAGTTCTATAATGCATCATTGAGTCATCCTCCAGAGTAAATCAAGTAATTAGAAGTAAGAATCAGAAGTGCTAGTGAAATTTTAGAGTTTAGGTTTAGCAGTTAATAGTTGCAGTGTTAAGCCAAAGGTACCTACAACATTAGTAGCAGATTAAGTTATTTCCCTTGTTTTGTAGTTTATGCTTTATTTTCCTTTCCACTATTTACTATTTTCCTGCACATGTGTAAACCACCTATACTTGATGATATAGGTTGTGTAGAGTTTGTGAATGCACATACAGTGCCAAAATCATCAAAAGCTTACGAATCCCTGGTTCATAATTTAATGGAGTCTTTGCAAGGGTTTAGTGGAGTGTTCAGTTAGGAACCCCTCCTCTGAATTGTGTGTCTAACACCAATTTGACTGAACATTAGTGAGGCCTTACAACCCATATGGACAAGGCCTAAAATTTTGAACTAAAACATTGACCAAAGTATAATTCCTTAGCTTGGTCCTCAGAAACTAACACATCTTCATTGGCATCTTTTCACCTAATTGTGTCTAAAGTAATGGAAAAATATATGTCCCATCTAGGAAACAATAGGCATCCACTTTCCTTAATCAACCTCATCTCTTCTTTAGGAGTGATGCCATTGACATCAAAATTAAATTCTTCCATAGCATTTTTCTGTCATTTCTTTCATTTCCTCACTAGTTCTCTTTTTTTCTTATTCAATTTCTGTAGGAAATTTTGTTTTATTTTTTATTAGGATATTTTTTAACTCCTTAGACTTGATAAATTCATCATATGAGAGGAATTCAATGCATTCCACAACCCTTATATCATTCACAACATCGCCTCCTTCTCTTAATATTAGCAAAATTCTCTTCAGAGGAGCATTAGATAGTTTTATTCTCTGGGAGGAGGTAATGACCTATTGTACTTCTTCCATTTCCACTAAATTTTCCCAAATATCCATGGTAATAGAATAATAAACCAATGGTTGAATTTTTTCTTGTTGCTTTGGTCCTTTTGGAGGGAGAATGACCTCTACATTTCCAGTCATTTGCACTAATAGTTGATTAATTAGATACTTGATTTCCTATGCTTGATCATGTACTGTCTCTCCCATATGCCTTTGAATTTTTAACCCTAATATTGATTTGGGTGGTTTGAAACCAAGGGTGGAAAAATTATCCAACATTTTTGGTATTCTTATAATAGGAGATTTGATTGCCAAAAATTCCCCTTTGTAGCTAGTATATTTTTGGTTCATTTTTCATTTCTCCCACAAGGATTTTAAACCATTTATCCTTCCTTTCTCAGGCCACAACATCAAACCTAAAATTTCTAATCAAATCCTCTTGCTCATCATATTCATGGTAGAATGCAGAATTTCCTATTCCTCTTCTAATTTGATCAATGGAATGTTTAGGGTCAAAATTTATCTTCTTCCCCACCTTTATCCTATAAGCCTATAGGTTGGGGGCTAACATATCCAATCCCTCCTTGGAGGTGATTAAGAAATTAGAGAACATAGTAATGGGTGGAGAAATGATCCTTTCTTTTAATCTCTTAAATGGAGCTTGTCAACCTCATTTAGTTTCCACATTATTTCCAAGAATGTCATTTTTTCTAGGACATGTTATGGAAATATTTATGGCTCAACACTTGAGCCATAGAACCTAATAATTGTTGTGTGTAAGTGCAAGAATAAATCACCCCAGTCATGATAATATCTCTTCTATGGTTATTTCTCATTGGGCTTGAGATATTTTATGGCGTTCTTCAAGATTATCCTGCTTGGAAAACCTAACAATATCAACACCACCTACAAAAATGTTGGTTAAACAAAGCATAATCAAATTTTCTACAATGAAATTCCCATATGTGGGTTTGTCCTTATATGGGAAGTGGATCTCCATCAAGGGTTTGTAGCTTTAATTATAAAGCCTTATTCCATATCCTCTTCCCATTATATAATAAAATGTGACTTAACATTGAGTACCATTTGAAATATGGGACTCTATCATATGCTAAGAAACCAACTCCTTTTTAATTCCCTTAGTCATGTATGATGCATAATCAAAGTCTTTCTTCTAATCCATGTGTTGGATATTTACAACCATCATCACTAGGTGGATTGGAATTTGGGGCTTGTAATTCATGGACAATACCTGACATAGAGCATGATATGTCATTATAAAGTACTCAAATATGTCTACATTGAAAGGTTCCAAATTATCTTTTATAAACACAATGATCTTATTGTTAGGATTTCTTATCTTGTGGTGTGGTAACTTTTGTCAATTAGATTTGCACCCTACTGAATGCAATATTCAAAAATCTATTGAAACATGGAAACCTTCTTCAGATGTGGGTGATCTGAATGAAGAAGGAATCTCTAGAGTGAGTTGGTTCTCTGAATGATTAACTTTATTCTAAGAATTCTGAGGAAAGGGATAGAAAGATAACTGAAATGAAAAACTACGACCTAAAATGAACTTCGGGACTTGATAATAACTTAATGATGATTTTGATCTCTTCCTCACAAATAGCTTTCAAAAAGACATAAAACTCACAACCTCTCATGAACAATTAATACATAAATAATTTGCATGAAAACCTGACTTGAAGTACAACATGCAACCTATATTTTAAACTTTATGCATGAAGAATTACAGTCTTAGGACATAACAAGGACTCTGTGAACAAAAATCACAAGATAATATCAAACTGAAACTGTAAGTAAACACATAATTGAGAAGTAGGAATGTTGTCTTTATTCAACTGAAGGAGAATGCCATAATCTAAAAATGAGTACAAAAGGGTTCACAAGCTCAAAAATGTGTATGAGAAGGAATTGAAATATGAACTGAGAAGGAGAAGAGAAAAAAGACTGTCTTTTCAGAATATATCTCTCAAGTAACCCTAATCTGAACTCACAAAGAAGCTCAAGGAAAAAATCTTCAAACTGTCTCAAAAACTGCACAAAAGCAGAAAAAAACATACTGCTTTTATGATCAAACTGTCAAGCCTCTAAAAATAGTTTGAATTTGCTTTAAAAGCCAGAAAAACACCTTATCTCTCCAAGATGAGACTCAAATATGACCAAGAGGAAAAGTCAATAAAATCTGCTATAATTAGCAAGAAATCATAAAACAATTTATAAGAGATTGCTTTACGATCATGCTTTACATGATTTGTAGATTTTATAATTTATCTATTTTTGCAATAAAAGATTGGAAAATATTTTGCAAAAAAGAAATGCATGCCTATTCACCATTACAATGCTTGATTTTTTCCTTAAAAAATCATAAAAATATCACTACATATCACTTCCTCTTATCAACATCTCTAATTGATTTCTCTAAAATCAATTAAAACAAAAACCCTTAAATCATGAGTGATATTAACCTTTCAAACTTTAATTGACTTTCTTCAAATCAATTAAAAACAAATACCTAAGGTAAGACATCCTTCATTCTCCTCAAAGGCATTATCAATCACAAATTTCCCTAAGTCCTTTCAATAAAAAATAAGCCTAAACCCTAGGAAAATAACTCCATCACTCCTCTAAGCTCGACTTAGGCATGTACATTTTGGCCTTTTAAACATTGACTTCAAACTTTGAATAGAACATAATGCAAAGGTAACCCTAAATTGAATTAACCCACGTGCTATTGACAATTGTGAATATTCTAGATAATCATAAGGTTGCTCGAATTAGGGCATGAGAAAAAGATGTCAAACCCTAAAAATGATTCATTTCACACTCATCATTTTGAAGAACTTGAACTCTACTTGTGAGAGCATGCCGCCATGATTGAGCTTGATTTGAAGCTCATGTGCTTGATAATCTTCATCTTCTGCCTTCTAACAGTTGAATCTCGACTGGGTAAGTTTGATTTCTTTTTCTTTATGACTCTTTACTTCATTCAAAGAGTAGGAAGAGTCAATAAATCCACGGCCTGCTCATGCTTGTCTTTGAATTTCTTTTATATTTATGTGCTTTGTTCTTCTTGGACCATATGAGCTTGAACTCGAGCTTTGACTGGTGCTTCATGAGAAAACTTGTGTGAGGGTTTTATCTTCTTCTGTGCACAAGGTGAGCTTCTTGTCATAGTTTTTATGGTTTCATTCATGAGGCATTCTGGGTCTTGTGGCCACAGCTAGGGTAGCCTCTAATACATTTGTTTCTGTTCTTTGTGCTCACTTTAAGAGGGCTCAAATTGTGGGCTAGGCTCTTTGTGTTTTCCTCGTCCTCACTGGCCATCCTATGAGCTTGAGTCTTTGGATTTGCATGGGTTTTTTGGAACTTTTGTATATCTCTGACCGCGGCTATAAACATTCCCTATGGCTTGAACTAGTAAGCTACATTCTAATAATACATTTTCCTCTACGTAAATCTTAAGAAAACTCTCCTTTACTTATGAATCTCTAGCCATGCTCAGGCCACATCATGTATATGCTGAAAATAAGCTTTCAAAGCATTATTGGGCTCAATTCACTATGGTTTCTCTTCACTTCTATCATTTCATGTAAAAATACACATATGGGTGTCACTAGAAATTGCAATTTATGTTTGTTTTGACAGTATGAAGCTCAACTCAAGAAAATAATTCCTTTTCCCCTACAAATTTGAACAAGACCCTTCATGGGTACTGCTGTCAGTTGTATTCTTTGTTTTTAGAAACAAGATCCCATATAGGTGTATGGAAAACAAAATCTATATATTATTTTGTATTCAATGTATGGCTCGACCCATCATGGCACCTTTCTTGATGTTTCTGTGACTTCCTTATTAAAACCTATCATGGGTATCACTGCAAGCTATGTTTTTCTATATTTAAAACTAAACCCAAAACATGGGTATTGTATATTCATTTTCCATTCAAGTTATGGGCTCAACCCATCATGGTTGGTGTTTTCCTTTGACATCTGTTGAAAAGAAACTCACATGGGTAAGCTAGAAATATATCTATTTTATCTTTAATATTCATATGGAAATTAGCTCGATCCATTATTTCTTATTTCTGCATTTTATTTGCAATCCCCACCATGTAACTCATTTGTGATATGGAAAGTCTTCTCACATCTGCACTTTTCATAAATTGTGTAAAATCTGAGCTTCTTTTAGCATTATTCAGCATATAATTGTTTAGAAATATAGAAAGTTTGTGTCATTCCATCACATAGGAATACCACAATATGACAAAACTATCAGTTCATTCAACCACCTTCTTACATCTGCATTTTGCTTGCAACTCGTAGAGTTATCCCCGTACTCCTGCATTTGTCTTCTTGTGAAGAAAAGAACCACAGGTTCATGAATGTTGGAAATGTATCTGTTGTTTGCATTACTTACATGTCGACTTCATGTTGTTTTTCTTGAGATAGAACTTGTCATGGCTTCAATATGATAAAGAAGTCTGAACATAACAAACCCACATGAATTTGCTGAAACTTTCATGCTCTTGGCTAGCTGATATAACTGTCTTCCTTCTTCAACTAAATTGGAACCTTCACAAGCACTTTTTTCACTTCCTTGGTATTTTGGAACATTTGATTATTCTAAAATTTCCTTTACTAGCTATATCTCCTTGCACACTACATTCGATGAAAGCTCACATGCTTAATCTTACAACAAACCCTTGCTTTCTGTCCTTGTATTTATGCAGAGATTTTAATTGGAACCTTGTAATTCTTTAGACTGCATTTACTTGACTATTGTTGTGCATAACTAACACCTCAGAAACACCTTCTGGAATGAAACTATTATCATTTCTTGTCATTCTGGAACAATCATTTCTCACCTTGTAATTCTTAATGCTGCATTTACTTATCAGCCAAATTGGAACTGGCTGTTCAGTTATTATTTGAATGCATTGTCTATTATTCACATTCTTGGGCTTCAACCTGACACTCTTCATGCATTTTTATGCTCCACTTAACAAGCTGCTCCATAAATTTGTTCTCTTCCATGATGAAAATTGAAACAAATCTCTTCATTAAGGCATAATGCATGCCTGTTTCCTATTCTTAATTGTGAGAAGAACACTAATGAGCTGAAACTTTGCATGACATATGATCATGATGAACAAATATACTGTAGCAAAAGAACCTGAACCATGCAACAATGTCTGATATGATTGTACTCAGTTAGATGATTGAGTGGATTAAACTCACTATTCACTTGTAGCTTTCAGAAAGTATTAACCTGATTGTTATGAATGCACAATTGGTTTAGTAGCTTGATAGATAACTATGATTTTCTCTTTCAGTTGTATATCACTTCTTTTGATGAATATATGATACGATCTCTTTATCAGCCCACTTGTAATGAATAAGGGCAGCATGCCGAGCTCTACCCTTGTGGGAGCCCATTTTTCTCCACATGCTTAGTCTTCAAATAATAATCAACATCACGATTTCCCCTATACCTGCACAAAGAAACAAACAATGTTAGCATAAAAATAGGATATGATGATCATATTGATGTTTCTCCTTCAACTCATTTCTTCTATACTTCTTTGATTGTTTTAGTGTATGATTGATAGTAGGTTGAACTATTGTTGGTGTTTCATATAGGTATCTTCATAATCGGAGCCTCTGACATCTCCCTCTTTTCTCTTATAGGTCAATCGGAGCTCGAGCAGACAAAGGTACACCACTTCAGCGTCAACCATCGATAATCAGGCAATGGTGATTATGTTGTTACTTATATGATTTCATCTTTTGCATCTTCCATATTGTAGTGTGCTATTTATTATGCACTGTGACAGTCACATCCACGACTTGTGTGGATATTTGATTTCATTTTTATGCTTTTCATTTGAAAAGAAAATGCATTTCAATGCAATGTTGTAATATCATTTGGATTCTTGCAATCAAATGAAACTATGTAAATATGAATTATTCCATGAAATAAATGAAAGCATTCTAAAATGCTCTGTTGTTTATATACTAAATTTGGTACTTCATTTAATTGTAAAACATTGAATAACACTTATGAAATTCTGATTCTTCTTCTAAATGCATCACTGCCACTTAATGAATAATGAACTTGATGTAATCAACACTTAAACATAATATGCAATTTCACCTTAAGATATAACAATGTTCGGCCAGCTCCACCAATTGAGTGAGGCAAAAAATTGGTAACAGTAACCACCTAACCTTATAACTAAATCTATCTCTCTTATATTCTTTGTTCAACTCATCAAAACCAATTTTAACATTTTTTAAGGGATTTAGGTTGAAAAAATCCCAAATTATCTCTCTGGTTAATACCATAAGTGTCACACCCTCAAAATTATACAGTTACTTTTGAGCATCATACTTGCTACATATGGTTTTGATAACTCTACATTCACAAACACATTTGGCACTACTAGTATCCCTAGACCATAGTTCTAGATATTGGATATGGGATGGTCTACAGTGCTACAATGATGGTAGTATTTACACTCACATCCCTAGACTAGGATTATAACATCTTTTATATCCCCTCTATCATGAATTCTCTCATAGATAACTTTAGTACCCTGGGAATGTCTTGCCATTCTAGAAGACCCTAGAAGTTTGCTCAACAAGTCTTTCTCAAGGACCATCTTGGCCTTACCATTCTAAAGGTTGTCGTAACTCATCTTAGAGATTTATAATGACTATCCAAAAATTGTTTAAGAACACATGTACACAACTATACCACCAACGAAACCTTAGGAAATCAAAACCTTAGCAATCAAATAAACTTGCTATTAGATTGATAAAAAATTAAACTATCTTTTTATAGTGTTTGAAAACCCTAATTTTAAATTCCTAGCACAAAGATCACCATAGCTTACTTTTACCTCATAATATTCTTTTGATGGCTCAAAAGTGTGAATTCAATCGTTGGACTCAAAATATTTAAAGAGGAAAAACAAAATACAAATGAATTGTAGAGTTTTCTACAAGTTGTTTGTCCATTTGAGTGTGGGTTGTTGATATTGTTAAGAGAGTTGAGATCAGTGGTTAGCACACTTTTAAGCCTTAACACAACATCATTTAAAAAAAAAACTAGAAAATTTACACTATGAAAGGAGAATGAGCATTGCCACTTGTTTAAGAACCTTTGTGTCATGAAATGGACTCCACAATACCTACTTGTACATGATGAGAAATAAACGAGTTCAATACCAATTTTTAGGAAATTATATCTCTATCCAATTAAGAATTCAATGGATGAGATACAAGGCTTGGAATACAACAACATGAAAATCTGAAACTTATATCCAGATTTGAAAATTAAGCTTCCTTAATATGGAAAAACCGTGATTAGATCCATCTTCCTTATGATACTGAAACATAGCCAACATAACATGCTTATAAACAATACCTTATGTGAACTTATAACAACAATAAGTAAAGAATAACATCACCATAAGATAAAAAAAAATGATGCAAAAATCAACAACACAAGATCATCACATAACACAAGATTTGTGTGGAGAAACCCTTGCAGGAAAAAACTCCACCAAGAAGAGAGGCCAAGTATGCATTATCATCAAATAAATAAGATTACAATACAACCCCTTCCATTCTCCTCTTTGCATCCAACATACAACATCTATGTACTTGTAAACAACCTCCTTATGCCTCCACCTACCCTTGTTCCTGTAGAGTATCACTACATTCAATTGTTCCTCTTTAATTCTACATCCAAGAGACTAAATTTATAGACTTGTGAAGGTATCTAATGAAACAAACATGACACCCAAAGATGACCCTTCATTCCAAACATCCCCAACTCTTGGATCACCTCCTTAGAATGAAAAATGACACCAATTTTGGCTCCAATACTTTCCCTCCAACTTGGGTGCCCAACCATGAGAGATAAACATTACATTATATGTAATAAATGATGGAAAACCAAGTGACAAAAGTTCCACATATGTTGTACACCTATAATGACATGCATCCTGCTCAACCAGTAGAACATGTGTGAGTTCTTGAACTGTGTTGCACAGTTATTTGACCATATTATATGTCAACCATATGCTATGCCCCTCTAAGCCAAATCACTATAGAACATCTGGAAGCAACCTTGCATGAACTCTGGAGAATGTATGTGATCATCATTAATATAAAAGTGATACTCCCTCAATACCATCCTTTGGTCCTTTGTACTATCAATTGCATGAATGAATGTTATTTGTACAAATATCAAAACCTGTGTGGAGTTGTAATACTATGACTACACCTCACTTTGTGGCTGTAGAGTGTAGTTCTCTACAAATTCAACCACTGATACTATACTGCTAATTGGAAAGGCATCCTTACATAGCTTGAATTGTGTGTCTAGCTAGCGGGCTCTATGGGTATGTCTTGCATACTTATACACTATATTGTCACAAAACATGGACATAAATTGATACACTGGAATCTTTTGAATAACCAAATCACACCTTTTTTCTTGAGACCCATCTTTTGTAGCATATGCCACTATTTTATACTTCCCAAACTCTACTAGTTTTTGTCCCACCTCATATGTGCTTTCCATATGCTGACATACTAGCATACGATGCAAGCCACCACAATGCTCACATGAACCATCCAAGTGTGTTGTCATGTAGAATATTTGTCCATCCTCTATTTTACATAAATTTTTTGATAAGAACTCTCTTGAAGATTTTGGTGGGGCTTCTATGCCACAATCCTGCAAAACATCGTCAGTATGCAAATCTAAACATATAGAATGATAAACATCATAATGGTTAGATAATTCAATATGTAGTCTACAACAACAAGTAGTTCATGTGTGATTTATCTTGACATATAAAGGTTTAAGCATTTCAAAAAATATTTGACAAATACTAATTTGAGGATAATCCTTTTGAAATTTATGAAAAAATTAGGTTTGAGTTGTTTCCAAAAAATGCTTTGGATGTGGCTCACCATTCCAACTACCAAATATCCTTCTTACCACATTCCTTTGATTAAGAGATGGCCTTGTGTTATTCTTCCAATAATCTTCAATTAGTGTTCTCAATGCTTCAACAACTTTTTAATCTTTTTGTGGCAGTCTCCCCGAGAATGACCATAATTCATTTGAATCGGTGCCCTCAATTCTTTGCCACCTTTGAACTGATTTTGATAAAAAATTTCTACTAATTCTCATTTGTTCACTCATCTTTCAAATGAGACGAGCTCTCTTTGTTTGACTGCTTACCAAAGTCGATGTAATGACACGTTGAGTGACATTACTATCCTTTGATTGTGAGGTCTTACCCACACTCTCATATGCATCCATTAGATTCTTCACAATAGTTTTTTCACTCGATGCATTCAATATTATCAACCCACGAGTCTTCATGATGTTTCTATAATTTATACCCCGCATCATTTCAACAAACAGTTGACATCTTGTGTTCTCATTTAGCCTTTCAAAGAAAAATTTCCAAATCTCATCAGCATATCTTCTACAAGTGTGTGCTAGAATCTTACCTTCCATGTGTTGCAAAATATCCTCATCAATATTAATCAAATACTTTTGCTTTCTACGCAAAATTCTAGGTGGTGTTCTCCCAGGTACATACATCTCAACATTAGGAATTTCATCAATATTTAATTGAGGTGGGCTAGATTGTGTACTTTCAATCGAGGGTGGAGTAGAAGGCATGCCTTGAGGTTCACGCGGGGATGATGGCATACCTTCTTCGTCAAATCTGAGTGATGATGTACTCTCAACTTGAGATGTGTTGGATGGTGTCCAACCATATTCACTTGCAATAGATGGTGTCCCTCCATATTCACTTGTGATAGATGATGTCACTCCATATTCGCTTGTGCTTAATGGTGTCCCTTCGTATTCACTTTTCATAGAGGGTGTGTCTCCAATTACAGTATCTGAATCTATCTTACCATGATGCTTTTGCATTCGCTCCCTATGTCCTGCCCAATCCTATTCTCTTTTTGATGGTTGAGGTTCCTCTTCAGTTGGCTTGTTTTCGTCAATCATACCCAATTTCTTCTTTTCATGATATGTCGCCACCCATTCTCTCTTCTTTTATTTGAAGGTTTCATACTCTTTGTTTGTTTGTTTATTCCTTCTTTGTTTCTTCAGCATGGCAAATAATTTTACCTGTAGCATGGTAATGAGACAAATATTAGTTCCTAAAATATTTATCCATTCAAATAAACAAAATATATGTCATTCAAGGCTTCAAAAAAAATACTTACAATCATCCTGTACAAGATTATTTCTAGCATAGACAAAGGTGGTGCAGGGGGCATGCCATGATTACAAGATAGGCAGAATTACATTGTTTTCCTTGTGTAAATGGGGTGTTAAAGAAGGGTTTTGATGAAATGTTGAAGGGACCTTCCATGTAATGGTTGTTTGAGTTTGTGCAGGGTATTTTTGAAGTGTTGTTGGTATTGTTGAGGTCTGGTAAGCCTGGTTGTCAAGACTTTCAATAAACCCTAGGTTATTTGCATGAAAGTTGAGGGTTTGGTGGTACAACGTTTTAGAGGTCAAGGATCTGAGAAATAATGGTGGAATTTTTTGTTTTTTAACACAATTAGTGACTTTTAGTTGATATTTGGTGAAAACAAAGTGTTTTAGAGGTACCTCCTTTGTAAAAGAGGGCTATTTGGTGGCCTAAAAGGTAGGGCAACCTATTGGTTTTCAATATTGTTGCAAAGAAACCTCTTGAAACCTTTTGCTATGTTGTGTTAGGAGTTGAAGTGTGTCTCAAATGATGTTTGTTAGGTCTCTGCACAACCTTCTCTAAAAGATATTGAGAAAAAGTAGTGTTGGAGGGCTACAAGCCTTTAGGTGTGTGTTTGGGATAAGTTGAGTGTATAATGTTTAAGGGGATAGTTTCTTGTTTCAGTCTGATCATTTTGAGTTGGTTGGGGTCTTCACCACCTAGGTTGCTATCATGCTGCCCCTACCTTCTAAACCCTACCCTATTCACAAGCTAGTGGAGCGTTGGCAAGCTAGCTCACTCACTAGCTTTCCAATGCGATAGGGTTGAGAAGGTAGGGCAGTGTATGCCTCATAGAAATCACTCACTAGCTTGCTAATGCGGTAGGGTTGAGACTCCATTTCTATGAGGCATACGCTGCCCTACCGCATTGGAAAGCTAGTGAGTGAGCTAGCTTGCCAATGCGGTAGGGTTGAGAAGGAGAACGTATGCCTCATAGAACCCATTTCTATGAGGCATACATTGCCCTACCTTCTCAACCCTACCACATGGAAAGCTAGCTCACTCACTAGCTTGCCAATGCAGTAGGGCTGCGAAGGTAGGGGTAGCGTATGCCTCATAGAAACCCCATTTCTATGAGGCATATGCTTTCCCTACCTTCTCAACCCTACTGCATTGGCAAGCTAGTGGAGCGTTGGAAAGCTAGCTCACTCACTAGCTTGCCAATGTGGTAGGGTTGAGAAGGTAGGGCAAGTGTATGCCTCATAGAAATGGGGTCTCACGGTGATCGTGAGACCCCATTTCTATGAGGCATAAACTTGCCCTACCTTCTCAACCCTACCGCATTAGCAAGCTAGTGGAGCGTTGGAAAGCTAACTCACCCACTAGCTTGCCAATGCGGTAGGGTTGATAAGGTAGGGGAAACGTATGCCTCATAGAAATGGGGTGTCACAGTGACATCACTGTGACACCCCATTTATATGAGGCATGCATTGCCCCTACAACTGTGACACCCCATTTCTATGAGGCATACGTTTCCCCTACCTTCTCAACCCTACTGCATTGGCAAGCTAGTGGAGCATTGGAAAGCTAGCTCACTCACTAGCTTGCCAATGCAATAGGGTTGAGAAGGTAGGGGCAGCGTATGCCTCATAGAAATGGGGTGTCACGATGATATATTAGCGTATGCCTCATAGAAATGGGGTGTCACGGTGATATATTATTATATATCACCGTGACACCCCATTTCTATGAGGCATACATCGATATTATTATATATCACCGTGACACCCCATTTCTATGAGGCATACACTGCCCCTACCTTTTATCACTGTGGCACCCCATTTCTATGAGGCATACGCTGCCCCTACCTTCTCAACCCTACTGCATTAGCAAGCTAGTGGAGCGTTGGCAAGCTAGCTCACTCACTAGCTTGCCAATGCGGTAGGATTGAGAAGGTAGTGGCAGCATATGAATCATATAAATTGAGTCTCATGGTGATGTACATCACCATGAGACCCCATTTCTATGAGGCATACGCTGCCCCTACCATCTCAGCCATTTTTGAGACTGGACTGAACACACAATTTTAAGGTTTGAAAGTCATTTAAAATGGTGTATTGACCCATTCCTCTCAATGTGACCACTCTAACTTGAGGAATGGGTCTGAAAAATCATTAAAAAGGTGTGGGAATGTTGAGTAAGTATAGGGGAGGTCAAGAGTTGACTTGGGCATGAAGCCCTAGAGTGAAATTTGGTGTTTTCCATGTGAATTTGAGAGGTTTTGACATGCTAAAGTGAGTATTGTTGTTAGGGAAGTGTTTTTTCTTGTTGAATTGAGTTTTTTCAAGCCATTTTAGACCTGTTTGAGGTGTTGGCATGTTTTGATAAGGTTGGGAAGTGTGTTTTCCAATAAGCCCTAGGTTATTTGGCTTTAAAAGAGGGTTTTTGGTTTTGGCATCTTGGTGGATGAATTTATGAGAACTAATTGTGATTTTTTTTGTTTGAATACATATAAATTTCTTCCCACATGTGTTTAGAGGTTTTGGTCAAGCTTCAAGATAAGTTTTTTTGTTAAAGTGTCCTAATTTGAGGCCTAGTTGGCATAGAAAGCCTGATTTGAGAAATTTGTTACAAAGTAACCAATAGTGTTTTGTTGGCATGTGATTGTGTACCCTAAAGGGTCCTTGAAATGGTTCAATTCTTGTTCTAAAATAATCTTATTGAGAAGAAATACCCGATTGAGTGAGTTGGCAATGCTACAAGGAAGAGTGTTGATTTGGTGAAAAGTGAAGAGTTTTGAGAATTGTGATTTGTGAATTGTTGTTGTTGGTTGATTTTTTGTGTTTAGTTGTGTTGCAATGCCTCCCTTGGTTGCATCACAATTCAAATGCTTTTTCCATGCTTCCATTTTGAGCCATGATTGCAAGATAGGTTGCACCTTTCCCCATGTTGCTAACTTAGCCTTGAATAAAGAGTCTTGTAACAATGGAGAGAATGGTTAGAATCCCTTGTAGGTAGACTAATCAAGGAAACATTTAAAATATATCACAACTAAAAGTTATGAGGTAGGTTTAGTGATGAGGTATATTTAGAAATAGAGATGAAAACCAAAATAGTTTCTAAGATCTATCAATGTGGGAGGAGTATATTCCAATTTTTCAGAGACATGTATGGAAAATTTGGTAGCATAGACAAAGAAATGAGCTTCTTGGTATAACTGTTTGAAAAAATACCTCAATGAAAGCTTTAGAGAGTGGTATACACATCCATAACAAAGGATTGAGAAATGATGTTTTATTTTACTTCCTTAAAACGTATGTCATATATATGTGTAAACAAAATGTGGAAGCATACACAAGGTAAGTCAATTGTTAAATAACAAAATGCCTCAAAGAGATGTGGTTTAAAAATGTAATTGGCAAGTGTATATAATTGTGTAATTTAAAATATGCATTGACAACCTAAGGTTATATGACAAACAAACAATGATCAACATGGAATATGCAAAATAACAAAAATGAAAGCAAACCATAATAGAATGAAAGAAAATGTGTAAAGAATTCACATACCTAAAAAACTAGAGTTTCAAATGGAGGAGTTCAACCCAATTATGTAGCCTTAGCTTCTTCTTTCTTCAAACTCCTCAACAATTTGACTTTTTCAAAAGCTTGTTCCCCTCCAAACTTCAATTGTATATCAGCTTTCAATGGAATTCAAACTTGAAATGATATTATATGCCTTTCAAAGTGAAAACTCTACTATTTCATGCAAAGGTGGTGGAAATATCATGAAAAAGGTAGTGGAATGTGAAAAAAATGCATGCGCACTTCACAACATCATCAAAAAGCTAAATTTTTTTGGAGCACGTGCAGAACCAGGAGAATATGTAGAATGTGGGCCTTGAGATCACAAGTATATTGATTTTTTTACCATTTTTAGTGTAAACCAAAATGCGCTTGCATTATAATGTGAGCGCGTTAATTCTTGCTAAAAAGGACCATATCTCTACTTCTTCAAAATACACTCACGTTATGAGAAAGTTGGTTTTTTAATAAATTTCTTTTCTCTCTTTTTCTCTACCCTATATACCCTAATTCTATATCTCTTCCCTCTACCATTAAATCCTAATTCTATCTCTCTCCCCTCTACCCTCTACCCTTAACCCTTATACCCTTTATCCTCTACCCTCTATCTCTCTCCCACTCCCTCCCTCTCTCTCTCTCATCTCTCCCTCCTACCCCCTCTCCCTCTTTCAACTGCCTCTCTCTCACTTACTCACTCCTATCTCTCTCACCTCTACCCTCTCTACTCTACCCTTATACCCTCTACCCTTAACCCTTATGCCCTTTATCCTCTACCCTCTATCTCTCTCCCACTCCCTCACTCCCCCCCGA
>VDFB02155910.1:47456-72481 GCA_007258455.2 Sequoia sempervirens
GAATAATGTTCCTATATATATTATTCTCGATACAAAAATGCTTATAAATATGCAACGATGAATTACAAAATAACATAGATATGTTGAAGCTTCAAACAACACACTTTGAATAAGATTACCTTATAATAAAATACTCCCTCAATGATTACAAATATATATGCATCCTTAATTTATACCAAATCTTCTAAAATGCAACTTGTTGCAAATTAAAAATACCAAAAAATATGTTGAAATATAAAAAAATATTTGAAGCACAATTAAAATCTCCATATTATACCATACTCAAGAAACCAAAGTGGTTTTATCCTTTGATATCTAAATCTAATGGGTTTCATCCTCAAATAATCTAGTCGAACACAAGTGTTTGATCTATGAAGAAAGTTGATAAAATTATAAAAGATGCAAACATGAAGACATAAACCAATTTAAATAGAAATTAGAGGCTCTAAACTCTAACACTCCACATCTTCATAAAAAATATATAATTAATTTAATAAAGATTCTTTACCAAAATAAGCACACTAAATTAGTTGTCATAAACCCTTCTTCCATCCAATTAGTTTTAACTAATAGTAAAGATATTTCTCTTACATTGATTGTGCAACCTCATAAAATATATTATAAATAATTTTGAATATACTCCTCTATAAACCCAATTGGTAACTTCTCATTCATTTATTATGATTGATTTTTTCATAATTTTCTATGAGTCCCTCGTGATGCTTTCTCATAGAATTTACCATAAATTTGTCATAAATGAAAGGAAGAAAGGTATATGGAAATACTTTTTATACTGCAAATTTTAATCTTTTAGCAAGAAAAAAAGTAGAAACATATTTAGACATAAAATAAATAATATGCCATAACATAGGTGTATATGGGGAAAACCCTTTTAGGATAAAGCAACCCAATATATTATTTAGTAAAATATAATTGCAATACACTTACATAGCAAACCTTCATAGGAGTGTCACTAATTGACGATCAAGAAGAATTTTAACAAATTAAAAATATCTACAAAACTCACACAAAACCTCTATCTCAAGCACCTAATATATAGGAGATACAATACATGTAACCATCAAATGGTAATTAGAAAACCATGAGCTAAAACCACTCAAAAAGTGGCACCCAAAATTATCCTTGGTCAAATATGACTTATGATGTGTTATATCATGCATCATAATTTATTCAACAAGTGTATCTCCTCTTTATAACTCTTTATGCATCCAACAACTTTTAGATTTTTTATGAAAACTTTTAGAGGCCATAACTATTGATTCTATGGGATGATTGAGACACTTCTTTGTATTAATTATCATAAGAACAACAATATACATCACAATGGAGAGTTTATAGCAGTACTATGCACATATTTTTCAAAAAGAAAACTAGCTAATAGTCTACCCCAACCCCTTACATCTTTGAAAACCAATTACATAATAGCTACAACCCCTTGTTTTACATATTAGTTTTTACATACAGATACATATCATAGAGAAAAAAAGTTCTAGAAAGCCCATTATGCTACACCCATATCAGGAGGGAGGAAAGTCAATCCTTTAAAGATTGGCTTTAGCCCTGTGATCTGTATCTTTAAGCTTTAAGAGTGCACCTGCTGTCTCAATTTATTCTTGGGAGAAGTCTTCAATGTTGGGCAGTGGGGGGGATCCTCCCCATGGCCATCTTTACTTACCCTGTCATTGTATTCCTTCTGGAACAACTCAAGAACTTTGTGAAAGACCTCTGTGGTGTATTGCCAATCATGTGCAAAGTTGACCTCCTATATACTAATTGGAATAATACACTCTTCAATGAGCTTCAATAATTTTTCCTTGGACACCTTAATCATGATAGCCACCTGCATGGAAATATTAGAAAGTGTGAGCCTTTTACAAGACTCAATAAGTGTACACTTGACCCCACTGAATTTTTCCTCATTCCTCTTTTTCCAAATGAACCAAAGGATTTCAATTGAAACAATAATCCAGAACAACATTAGATTTTTTCCAATAATTTTGGAAATTATTAAATTATTCATTTTATCCCAAATGCATTGTTTGTGGCAAAAGAGATTTCATACTTCCCTTGCGAACACATAGTCAAAGAAGATGTGTTTTATGGACTCTAGCACTTTGCATAAGCTACAAATCTCGATATATTTTACCTTATATTTAATTGGCAGCCTTTGTAGCAGTAGGAGCAAACAAAAACATGCCTTCTTTGGCTCGAGCACACTTGCCCAAGTATTTTTTAACACTTTTCCCCATTCTTTACTAGTCAAATTTGCTTCCCAAGTTTTGTTTAAGTGGCTGTAGATTTCAACTCAATTAGTGAGGGTGTTGTACACTTTTTTCACACTCAACTTGGTGATCTTGGAGCCATCATTCCACTTGAAGTCCTTATACTAATCAGAATCAACCTCAAGGTTTGTGTTTTTTGGAATCTCCTTATAGGCCTCCCTTATGACGGAGTAAGTCCTCCAATTGGAGTTAGGCAACTTGTATTCATTATTGAGTAGATTCTATTCTTTCAAACCTTCTTGGTCTAGGATATCAACAATATATTTAATTCCTTTATTTTCCCAAGCCTTGGTCGAGCAACCTTGTTTTAATGCTAAGGGATTACCATTGTGATAGAGATTCCACCAGACTGACCTTTGTGCAAACACAGTATTATTCGAGAAGGCTTGGGAGTTGTGAATATGCCCTTTTATAAGCTCCCAGGCCTTCCAAAGGCTCTTAAATACCACATACCCCATAGGGACAATTGGGTGCCTGTAGCAGATGAGGTCACTTAGAGGGAGCCTATTTCATGTCTTGGCATGCTTTGGAGCCCCCCTTTCAATGTTGTTCTTGATCAAGTTTTTCCAAGGACCATCTCCCTCTAGAGCCCTTGAGATCCACTTGGATTGCAACACAATTCCTTGCAACCTTAGGTATTTCAACACCAGCTCGCCATCAGCCTTGCTTAGGCAGCACCAATCCCACCTTACAACATGCTTCTTTTTCTTCCCTTTCCCATCAGACCATAGGAACCTCCTGATCTTTTTCTTGATTTCATCAACCTGATAGCTGCTGAACAACTAGACAGATGTGTAGTATATACTATATGAGGCAAGATTTTTTTGGAAAACCTGTACTCTTCTAGCCAAGGATAGGGGTTGCCTGTTCTAATTGTTGATTTTCTTGTCTATTTTTACATGAATCCAGAGCCATATTTCTATTAAATTAGGGTTAACAAAGAATGGAATCCCAAGGTACTTGACTTGTTTTTGAGGGCCACCCCATTGCATACCATACTTAGCTAGCCAATCTAGGGGTTTCTCTTTCCAACCCAGCATGGCAGATTTTGCAATGGAAACCTTTGCTCTAGAAGTGGCACATAAAGTATCCAGTTTTTTCATGAGGTTCACTATATTGCTTTCCTCCAATAATGGAAACAAAGCAGTATCATCTGCAAATTGAATGTTAAGAAGGATATCTTGGTTAGGAAGAGTAATACCTTTTATCCTTGGGGTATCATTGTCCATTCTTAGTATAAAGTGCAAGCACTTGAGCCTATCACAAAAAGAGCAGGGGCTAGGGGAGAACCTTGCCTTATAGACCTCTCCAAAATGATTTCCTCTGAAAGAGTCCCATTAATATCCACTTGGGCCACTACATCCTTGAAGATAATGTCCACCATATATGTAGAACACTTTTGGGAACCTGAAGGCACTCAACATTAGTCTAATAAACTCCCACTCTATTCGGTCATATGCTTTCTCAAAGTCCAACAACACCATTGCAACCTCTTGTCCTGTTGCTCTCACCCACTCCATGTTGGTGTGAATAAGTCTTGTACCTAGTTTATTCCTTTACTAGGGACTTAGGGGACTTAATTCACATGTTAAGTTTACTTAGGATATTAGTTGTATCTTCTAGAAGTCTTAGTTTTCTTATCTAGACTTTACACTTTCCTAGGTAGTTATGAGTTAGTTGTCTCATGTGATAGGATTAAGACACTTGTCATGATCTTGTCTGATGCAGGAGCATCCATGGGCTCGTGCAATCTTGCATCAACCAAATTTATTTTATTTTAATTTTGTTTGGTTTTCAATAAATGGTTGCCACAAATATTTGTAATTAATGTAATAATGTAATTTTAAATTAAATTATATTAACAATTCATGTTGAATGATTATTCCAAAAAAACAGGTGTTGCAAAGGAAATGGAAGTGCAAAAATTCAAAATTTGGATTTTTGCAAGTTAAAGGAGATTTTTAAGATTTTAATTTAAAATAAAATCTCAACTTCCACAAATCCCCAAAAAATAGGGATTATCAAAGTGGGTGCGCATCTAATCAAATTGGCAACTTTGATGAGTGAGTTCAATTTTGGAAACTGCAGATAAAGTGTGTGTGAGACTGGTTGCTTGCACAAGTGAGAAGTTTGATTTTTTATTTTTGGAATTTCAATTTAAAAAATTATCTCCTTGGAATTTTGAGAAAGATGATTTTTGAATTTGAAATGGAAATGAAATTGAATTTCATTTCTTTCTGGGAAATTTGGAAAGTTGGTAATAAAAGATAATTCATTTACATTTTGAAGTTAGTTTTCAAAGGAGGAAACTCATAATTTGAGGTGGATTTTTCTCTAAGAAGAAATTGCAGCAAAGGTGAAGGCTTCAATAATTTATTTGCAGCCATTGTTGAAGAGTGACAAAGTGTGCATGTGGGTTGGTTGTAGTGCTTGAGAAGCACATAAATTCTATGCAATGTTGCAGATTTTTGTAATGAATTCTATGATATTGTAAAGGGAATATGTGGTGCCCATAGTCTCAATGAGACTTTATTATTTTGTAATTGCAGATTTTTCATTTTAATCAAAGTTTCATGTTGTAGTTTCTTTCATACTTGTGTTTGTGTTGAAATTAAATCAGTAGAGAGGGTTTTGTGTCACCCCCTTCCTGCTTCAGTGGTATCAGAGCGGGAGTTCCTGAGTGTGTAGGTAGAGCGCCGAATGTGAGGCAGTTTGCACCAGGACTTGTGGTGTGTGTGATTTGTGTGTAGACAGATTGTTGGACGTGAGACCGTCTATACCAGAGAGGATGGGATGGGTCATGAGGAGGCCTGTAAGAATTTTATTTTGGGAAAATTATTGGGAAGAAGTGGAAAATAAGAATTACCATGAAGAATTTGAAAAGCTCCAAGCTCAAGTAGATGTATTGGAAAAGTTGATTAAGGAGAAAGTGGGAATACAAGAAGAGAGATTTGGAAAGAAGAATGTTTTGTTGAAAGAGGACAACAAAAAGAAAAGAAAAATAAAAGAAGGATGGAGAAAGAAAGAAGAGAAAATAGTCACTGCAGATCATAAATTTAATGGTAATTTTAATGATTTTATTTTATTTGAAGATGCATTGTTTGCAGGAACTAGCAAAGGCAAAGAAAATGGTGAAAAGGAGAAGGATATCGCAGCAGAAAAAGAGGTATCTGTTAATTTTGTTAGTGAAAATTTACATGCAAAAGAAGTAGATGAAGCTATGGATGAAATTATGGAAATTCCAAAAACAGATTTTGATAGTCCTAGATTTGATAAAGGGAATGAAGAAGAAGATAGTCTTTTGTTGAAAGAGGAGATAAGAGAAATAGAAAAATTATTTCAACAAGAAATTATAGTAGAAGATGATGAAATTAAAGAGGTTGTAGCTGATACATGCCTCTTTGAAGGAGGAAAATTTGCAGCAATAAGAAAGGAGAAAGAAATAGAGGTAATTGTTGATTTTTCAAAAAAAATCAATGTTTCTAATGAAGCTGATTTTTTTGAGGGTGAAATGGTAAAAGGAAGTGAGGAAAGAGAGATGGTAAGGTGCAGCAATAACATGTTACAAGCTGAAATACAACAAGGTGTTGATGACAAAAAAATTGTTGCAGCAGCAAAAAAAATGGAGGTAACACATGATTTCATTTGTTTTAATGAAGACAAGGATGTTAATTATTGTTTTCCAAAATTGCATAGTGCAAAATGGTGGGAGATGAATTTTGTGAACAAAGGCAGAAAGAGAGGAAGAATGAAGGAGAGTAGAGATAGAATACTGCAGGCAAAGGGAAAACAAAATTTTCACAATGATGAGGTTGAGAAGTGGATCCAGCGTGAACATAGCATATTCAAATGTTCACGAGCTTCGCTCACAGAACATTTTCTTTCTACCGTGGGTGTCTGATGCAGGAGCATCCATGGGCTCGTGCAATCTTGCATCAACCAAATTTATTTTATTTTAATTTGGTTTGGTTTTCAATAAATGGTTGCCACAAATATTTGTAATTAATGTAATAATGTAATTTTAAATTAAATTACATTAACAATTCATGTTGAATGATTATTCCGAAAAAGCAGGTGTTGCAAAGGAAATGGAAATGCAAAAATTCAAAATTTAGATTTTTGCAAGTTAAAGGAGATTTTTAAGATTTTAATTTAAAATAAAATCTCAACTTCCGCAAATCCCTAAAAAATAGGGACTATCAAAGTGGGTGCCCATCTAATCAAATTGGCAACTTTGATGAGTGAGTTCAATTTTGGAAACTGCCGATAAAGTGTTTGTGAGACTGGTTGCTTGCACAAGTGAGAAGTTTGATTTTTGATTTTTGGAATTTCAATTTAAAAAATTATCTCCTTGGAATTTTGGGAAAGATGATTTTTGAATTTGAAATGGAAATGAAATTGAATTTCATTTCTTTCCAGAAAATTTGGAAAGTTGGTAATAAAAGATAATTCATTTACATTTTGAAGTTAGTTTTCATTGGAGGAAACTCATAATTTGAGGTGGATTTTTCTCTAAGAAGAAATTGCAGCAAAGGTGAAGGCTTCAATAATTTATTTGCAGCCATTGTTGAAGAGTGACAGAGTGTGCATGTGGGTTGGTTGTAGTGCTTGAGAAGCACATAAATTCTATGCAATGTTGCAGATTTTTGTAATGAATTCTATGATATTGTAAAGGGAATATGTGGTGCCCTTAGTCTCAATGAGACTTTATTATTTTGTAATTGCAGATTTTCCATTTTAATGAAAGTTTCATGTTGTAGTTTCTTTCATACTTGTGTTTGTGTTGAAATTAAATCAATAGAGAGGGTTTTGTGTCACCCCCTCTCTGCTTCATTGTCTTATCCTATCTCTCATCCTTTCCTTTATAATCAAGGCATGTCTAGCATATTTTGCATTGCATTGTATTGTATTGTATTTCATTGATCATATTGTATCATATTGCAATCCTTGTTTGGTGGAATAACATCTTCCATTGTTGCTTCTCTCTATCTCTTGTGGAGGTTCTTTGGTGTTGTAGATTGAAGATCTTGGGTTGATCACTTCAACATGGTATTAGAGCTTTGAATCTGGCAAGCCCCTTCCATTTTTTTATTAGAGAGTTTCCATCAATTTCTATTGTGATTTGAGTTTCTTGTATCCTATATTGCATGTATGATTTTTGGTGAGATCTGGTGATTGTAACACTTTTGGCCATAGTGGCAGTATTTTAGGCTATACCATTGCGTCTAGGAGGCTTGAAAAAGTTAGATTTGGCTTTTGTTTCACTCAATTTTGTCACCATTTGCAACTTTGGCAAAGAAGGGTTTGGAGCTCAGATCTGGTGAACAACTTTTTATAGGAGCATTTTGGGCAAAAATAAGTCTGTCATTGTGTCTGGGTGGCCGTTTCTAATTTTTTTGATATATAATTTTTCCATATTTGGTGAAAGTTGTTTTCGGGGAAAATTTTTTTAGCAAAAGAGGTCATATGACCCCCCTGCGCAGGTACGTCCATTGTCAAAATAATTTTTTAAAAATTATTTCCATCAGATTTTGTTTCGTGGAATTGATTATATTTTTAGAAAAATTTCAAAAAAAAAAAGTTAAAAAATATTATAAGTGTTGTATGCGCTATACCTAAAGGGGCTCCCACAAAAATTTAAGTTTGTGGACTATTTGCAAAGCCCGCAGTCTTTGGAGCTTGACCGTCGAGCACACAACTCACTGCCAGGCAGGCGGTCAGCCTTCAAATCACAATGTTTGCTGCTAGCTGCTAAGCGGAAGTCTCCCCAACTTGCCAGGAGGATGGTTATCACAAACCACCACCGACAGCAGTTGAAATCGCCAACATCCCTCAAACCGCTAGTGTAACTGCCCAGAGATCACCGCCAACATTTTGTCAGACCGCCAGGTGTTAGCCGTGCTTGGAAACCACTACATGTGACCAGCTCTTCCGAAGACCGCTAGTGGTTAAGCAATTTTCCCAGAGTTTTTTTGCCTCTATTGAGCACTCGTTCACATGGATGACTTGCAGCTAGCCCCCGAGGGCTAATTTTTTGGGCCCAATTAGTCCTTCTTTTGCTCTTGGTTAGTCTTGAAGTGCCTAAAATATGCCTTTTTAAAAAAAAATTCATAACTTTTCGCCACGATGTCGGATTTTTGAAAACGAGATATCGTCGGAAAGTTGGTTCAACGAATTTTGTAGTGGTGTAGGTGATTTTTCCAAATTTTGACATTTTTTTCCAATTTTTTCAGCTTGAAGGTACAAGTGCATTTATTGCTTGTTCTTGGCATAACTTTTGCAAACAAAGTCAAAATTTGGCAATTTTTTTTTGAAATTGCTCATAAAATCACAAGGAATCTATTTGCAACCTCTATTTTCAGTTTTGGCAAGCTCTTTTTTCTGAAAATTGTAAAAATCACCGTGTGTTATAAACGGTTGATTTGAGCTTATCACTTGTACAAATTGCAAAATTTCGTCATTGTAATTTGTTGGGGGGGTTGCAAAATCAGTTTTAATACATTTTGGGGGGGTGAAAGGCATAATTTAAGTGTCGCATTGTCTTCTTTTTTTGGTGTTCATGGTGGATCTAAGGAAAATTGAACCACTCACTCCACACAATTATCATACATGGAAGCTAAAAATGACCCAATTATTACAATCTAAAGGTCTATGGTCAATGTTAGATGCAGAACAACCTAAATTTACAAGGGATTATGAAAAAAAATTCCATAGATGTAAAATGGATGAAGCAAAAGGGCTCATTGGATTACATGTATCTAATAATTTGTTGTTTCATATTTTGGAGTGTAAAACACCTAAGAATGTTTGGGATAAACTTGAAGAATTGTATGGAAAATCAAATCAATTCCGAGTGTTGCAACTTCAAGCAGATCTACAATCACTCTCTCTAGATCCATTTCCTTCAATTCAAGATTTCCTTGCACAATTCAAGTTGATTTTGTCACAGTTGAAAGGATGTGGGCAATATAAATCTAGTGATGAATGTATCTTCTTGATTTCGTCTAAGTTAAAGGGCCCTTATCAAGTGTTTTCTTCTACTTTCTATTCAACTATGGATGCAATGGGGAAGGATTACAAAATCACTACATTCGAGTTGTTTTGTGAGTGTCTTACTAGGGAGGAGGCCAAGTTGATTCAGTTGGATGCCTTACCTAATTCTAAGAATCATGCTCTCACGACTCAATCATCCAAGGGTAAAGGAAAGAACAGGAAAAAGCCTAAAACATAATCATCTTCTAGTAGTGAGAATCCCTCCAAACCAAAGTTGAAGAACATTCAGAAGTCCACTCCATCTTCTTCTTCTTCTACCTTTGGAGATTCTTCTTCCAATTCCAAGAAAAAGAAAGGAGAACCTTGTTCATTTTGTGGAAAAATTGGGCATGATGCAATTCATTGCTTTAAGAGATTAGAAGCATTGGAGGAAGCTATGAAAAATCACAACATTTCAGTGGCTAAGCCTTCTTCCATGGGCAAATGGAAAGCTCTTTCAGCATGGGCCATTCATTCATCTTCAGATAGTTGGATTTTTGATTTAGGTGCTTCACATCACATGACCAATTCACGTGATCTTCTTGATTCCATTGTTCATACTTCTACTTCTTTGATTGCAGTTGGGAACTCTTCACAAATTCCAGTTTTTGGGATAGGCTTCGTTCAAATGCTAGATGGGTGTATTGAGGATGTTCTTCTTGTTCCTGATATTTCAACGAATCTACTTTCCATATATCGGATTTGTCATTCTGGAGATGGGAAGACAGTTGAGTTTACTCCACAAAATGTGACTAGTAGATAGTTGTAGGATCCTAAGAAGGTTGTTGCTATAGGGATAGTTGATCAAGAGAACCATTTGTATCGATTTGATGGATTTGAGTCTTCATTGGGTTCATGTTTTGTTGCTCATGTTGATTCAATGAGCAAGCTTTGGCATGAGAGATTTGGGCACTTGAACTATAGATATCTTTAGTAGATGCAAGAACATAACTTAGTGGTTGGTCTTCCAAAGATCACTTGCATAGATGGTGTTTGTCAAGGTTGTGTTCTTGGCAAGGAACACCAAGATCCTTTTCCTAAGGGTCAAGCTACTTGTGCAACCACACCTCTTGAGTTGGTCCTTAGTGATCTCATGTCATTCCCAACTCTTTTTTCAGGGGCTAAGTATGTGCTAACATTTGTTGATGATTTTTCCCACCGAACATGGGTCTATTTTATGAAGCTCAAGAGTGAAGTCCTCACCAACTTCAAGACCTTCAAAAAATTTGTGGAGAAGTAGTAAAGTTTTTCTCTTCGACAGATATGCACAGATAATGGGGGGAGTATGTCAATCAGGCATTTTAGGATTTTTGCAGTGAGCATGGTATTCTTCATCAGCACATAGTTCCTTACGCTCCTCAACAAAATGGTGTGGTAGAGAGAAAGAACATGACTCTTAGGGAAATGGCCAATTGTATGATTCAATCTAGGTCCATGGCACGGGCCTTTTGGGCTGAAGCTGTCAATTGTGCCAACTATATTCAAAACTGTATGCCCCACAAGGCAGTGTAGAATATGACCCCTGAGGATGCTTGGTCTCATCACAAGCCTAATGAATCCTTCTTTGGAGTATTTGGTAGTGAGGCTTGGGCATTCATTCTGAATGGTTGGCGTAAATCCATGGAGAAGAAGAGCCAATGGTACATCTTCATTGGCTATTGTGAGGATGTGAAGGCATATAGATTGTTTGATCCTGAAATACGAGAGGTTCATTTCTGATGTGATGTTCAGTTTGTTGAGACCTTCACCCAACCAAATCCTCCTTCGACTTCTTCTTCATCACAACCTACTCAGTCTTCTTCAGTTGATGATGCTTTGCTACTTGAGAAAGATTTTGATGATGGTCTTGATGCACCCCCTCCTCATTCACCCACTAGGCCACAATGGGCTTGAGTTACTCTTGAGGAGGCTGGTCCTCTTGTTGGTGATCCCACAGACACTCGCCACACTCATTCTTAGACTTTCGAAATCAGTCTTTTGAATCATGTTGTTTCAGATGATCCTCAAATTTTTTTAGATACTTCAGGTATTCCAAAGTGGGATACTACTATGGCTAATGAGTATTCTTCTTTGATGAAGAATCATACTTGGGATCTTGTGCCTCTTCCTAAGGGAAGAAAGTTGGTTTGGCAGAAGTGGGTGTATTGTACCAAGTTTGCAACATATGGCTCCATTGACAAGTACAAGGCTCGTCTTGTTGCAAAGGAGTTTTCTCAAGTTGAAGGGATTGACTATTCTAAGACCTTTGCTCCTGTTGCCAAGATGGATTCTATTCACCTTGTCCTTGCTATAGTTGCATCTCAGGGATGGTTAGTATATCAGATGGATGTGAAGAGTGCTTTCGTGCATGGGGATCTTCATGAGGAGATCTATATGGAGCAACCACCAGGTTTTGTGCAGGTTTCTTCACTTGTTTGTAGGCTTTGATGTTCATTGTATGGTCTCAAACAGGTCCCTCGGGCTTGGTATGAGAAGATGGATAGTTTCTTGCTTGCTTCTGGCTACACTTAATGCCATTATGATCCCACATTTTATACTTAGAGACATGGAGAGGATCTACTCATACTTGTGCTCTACGTGGATGATTTGATTCTCACAGGGAGTTCTACTTCCATGATTCAAAGTACACAACAAGAATTGATGGAGCGATTTGATATGACCGACCTTGGTCTTTTGCATTACTTCCTTGGTCTTCAAGTTCATCAAACTTCTGAGGGGATCTTCATTTTCCAATAGAAGTATGCTCTTGATTTGCTTCAAAGATTTGGCATGGTTGATTGCAAGCCTGCCCCTACTCCATTCCAGTCAGGTGTTGTACTATCTGCCAGTTGCACTACTCCTTCATTTGATCCTACCTTGTATCGACAATTGGTTGGCAGTCTTTTGTACTTGACACATAGTCGTCCTGATATTTCCTTTGCGATTGGACTTGTCTCTCGCTTCTCACAGGAGCCTCATGAGAGTCATTGGAAGGCTGCTAAACTTATCTTGAGATACATTCAGGGCACTACACATTTTGACATTCACTACACTTTAGGTGCATCTCAGATAGTGCGCTTCACTGACTCAGATTGGGCTGGTGATGTCAATGATAGGAAGTCTACTTTTGGATTTTTCTTTTTCCTTGGTTATGGTCCGATTGCATGGTCATGCAAGAAGTGGACTACTATTGCAGTATCATCGATAGAGGCTGAGTATCGAGGTGCAGTGTTGGCTAGTTAGGAGGTTTTATGGCTTTGTTAGTTGATGAATGAGTTTGGATTCCCTTCCACTTAGCCCACTACTCTTTGGTGTGACAATCAAAGTGCCATTCATATCTCTCACAACCTAGTGGAACATCAGCGTACTAAGCATATTGAGATCCACATGCACTTCATCAGGTAGCTCATCCAGGATGGTGTTCTCAGCTTGGAGTATTTTCCTACAGATAAGCAAGTTGTAGACATCTTCACTAAACCTTTGGAATCGCCTCGTTATCTTCAGTTGGGATCAATGCTTGGGGTGAAGGAAGTTGTCCTTGGGAGGTCTTGAGGAGTCCTCCTTCCTTCATTAGTTTTTAGCTTTCTTTGTATCTTTTTCTCTCTTTTGGAGAGGAGTTTTCTCCCATAGGATTTTTCTCCTTTTCTCCGCTTATGAGAGTTTTTTGTTTTGTACATGGGTACCTTATCAGGCCTTGTTTTCGGGACCCACCTTTTGCATGTCTACATTGGTTTTTTCCTCCCTAAGTTGCACTTAAGATTATATTGCAATCCTTGTTTGGTGGAATAGCATCTTCCATTGTTGCTTCTCTCTATCTCTTATGGAGGTTCTTTGGTGTTGCAGATTGAAGATCTTGGGTTGATCACTTCAACACTCCATGCCCTCCCAACTAGTGATTAGATTTTTGAGTATATATCTACCTTTAATAAACCTTGTCTAGGTGTTGTTTATAAATTTTGGTAGAATATTCAACAGTCTTTTGGCCATGACTTTTGCTAGAATTTTGTACGAGATGTTCAACACAGTTATTGGCCTCCAATTCTTTATTTGAGATTTGTCTCCTTCTTTAGGAATTAGTTTTATTATGCCTCTGTTGATATTTTTCCCCAATGTGTCCTTTTCCAAGGCCTCTTTATATACATCATAAAATTCATCTATGATTCATTCACTAAAGGTTTTGAAGAACTCAACCAGGATTCTATCAACACCTGGAGACTTGTCATTCTGCATTAAACTAATGGATTGCTTTATTTCCTCTTTTGTAATCTCCTTACCTAGCTCTTGTGCTTCTAATATAGAGATCTTTTTTTGGACACTATCCTTTATCATATTTCTTGCATTTTTACAACCTTCCCTCCTACAATCAGAAGTGAATAATTGTTTATAGGAATTGTAAAACTAATCTTTTATATCCTCTTGGTCTGTGAAGGTTGTCCCCTCCACTTGTATTTATTCAATGTGTTCTTTTATGTTCTTTTCCTTCAAGCATCTGTAAAAAAACTTTGAGCCTTTGTCACCATTTTCCAGCTAGTTAAGTTTGGATCTCACTTTGAGTCCTTGAATTTTGAAGTTTTGGATTTGCCTTAATGCATCATTAGCAACCCTAAGCCTGTTGTCCAGGTCCACATTCTCTGTAGTTTTCTGCATACAACTTTCAATTTGCAGGAGCTCATCTTGTAAAAGGTTTTCTCCTCTTCTTCTATCAAGGGCTTTCTTTTTTCCTATCACTTGACATAGAGATTTCCACCCTTTGATGTTTAGCTCCCATCTTTCCAAGGAACTCAAGCCTTTATGTAGTCCCTAATTGATTTTCCTGAGAGCCCCAATAGCATCCAAACAATTGGTGTCCTTCAACACCTTTAGCAAAGTTGTATTAAGAATGAATCCCCCCTTTCTCCTTGCAACCCTACCACCGGTCTTTACCATAAATCTTGCTTTAATAGGGTGGTGATCAAATAATGTATAGGGGTGGACTTCAACTTTGCATCCATTTTCCATTGTGTCTGCAATGAAGAAGTACTCATTTAAATAAAATCTATCTAGTTGGAAATAAATCCTCCTATTACCCTTTTGGAAATTGCACCAAGTGAACCAAATACTTGGGTAATCCTTTTTCTGACCACCAATTGGGTCAGTCAGTTTAAGCTTGGCTTTCATTTTTTACCAAAAAAATTTCTCATTTCCTTTCCACTCCATGTCAATTCCTCCATTTTTTTCTTCCTTTCTTTCAATCATATTAAAATCCCCTCTAATTATCCAAGGAATGTTCTCTAGGTTGTACAACCATTTCTAGAGTTTTATCCTTTCACTGTATTCATTAGGGGCATAGATTGAACAAATTTCCACAGTTTGATCTTCTAATTTCAAGTTGATCCAGACAACCCTGTTGCAAGGGGATACCCCGAAGTTATATATTAGGATAACAACACCACCCTTGCCTCAATCATGCAAGGTGGTAAAGTGGGAAGCATCCCTCCAAATGCATCAGAGGTTAGATTCAAGTGAGAAGTCGGTCGACTTGAGCTCTTGTAATACGATCACATCTTTAGATTTGCATTGCCCCACAAATCTTCTCACCACATGTTTTCTATCAAGGGATTCAAGCCCCCTCACATTCGAAGAGATGAGGTTAAGAGCCATCCGGAGCAGTTGGGGGGGTTAAGTCCTTGTTAGGCGCATTTGGTAACATTATTTTCTACCTCTATCCTTTTAGCCATTGGGATTCGAATAAAAACACTTAACTTTTTCCTCTTGGGTTGCCACATAGTCTTTAGGTTACCTTTCCTAATCGGGATTAGAGCCCCTTGCTCCTTTCTTGGCCTGCCAACCCTTCTTTTACCTGATGAAATGATAACACTCTCATTTTTCTCCATGGCTTGGGAAATCTTAGATAGTTTTGGCTTAGACACTATATCAAGTTCTAGATTTAAAATCTCTTTGCAGCTTCCACCTTTTCCAACAAACATCGACACACCCAAACTCTCCTCAGGACCATTAGTGGACAACAAGGGAATATTAAAATCACGATTTCTAGGTAGCCCATCGGTGGAACATTGCAGAGTGTTGGTGTGTAAGGTCTTGGCCTCAAAGGAAGAGATAATGTGCTTTACTTTAGTTGGGCTCCCTTGGAGCAACTTGCATTCAGAGGAAGCATCAATGGCTTTGGTTGAATGTTTACTAGGGTTGTCCCAACCGGTGCAACCACCCACTACACTCGAGTCCTTTACTTTTTCTAGTGCAAGTTGTTGGGCGGTCTTCCACACCCTATTTGCAATGCCAAAATCTTCTCTTGGGGGTCTCGACATCGAGACCCCCGCTTGCAAATCCCCATCAAACTCCATATTTTCAGCGACATACTCCAAAGAATCCTTGGTGGATTGGGAGGAGGCATCAGGACGGACATCCCCCAATAAAGAGTCAACCTCCATGAGATTTTCTTCCAAAGGTTGCTCACAAGGGGCTTCAAAGTTTTTGGTTGGACCTTCCTTTATTTTAGTTTTATTTTCAGTGTTAATTCTTGCTTTAGGTGGCACTTTGTTTGTAGGTTCTAAAATCATGCACTTTTTGGTGGTGTCATCCACAAAACTTTCCATGTTTTTAGTGTTCAAAACTTCCACCATCTGGGCAGTCTCCCCACTTGATATTTCTTTGGTAAAGTGGGTATCCAAGCTTGGGCCCGATCCATTTGCTAGGTGGTCAATGCCATCCAACTCTCGAGGTATACCCTCTTCAGTCGATCAGGTCCCAGGCTCTTTCAACATTTTCTCTTTTTCAATGATACCAACTATAGAATTCTAGGGAGTAGTTTTTCTTTTGATAAGAGGACAATATTTTCTTATGTGTCCTTCCTTTCAACATAGGTAGTAGGAATTGAAGCCCTCAAGAATTTCTAGGGGACAATCTGTGCATCCAAATTCCAAGTTTAACTTGAGAATGTAAGCAATTTCTACCCTAGGGTTCAAAGAGACAACAACCCTAGCATCAGTATGAGGGAGGGCAACCTTAACATTTTCAATTTTTAACACCCTCCCGTAGGGTTCCAATAGTAGAGGGATGAATTTCTAGATCCGAGGAGGTAGGTTTTTGACCACGACCCATCTAGGGTACAAAAGGGCCAGTATCTCCTCACTTATGGCATGTGGTGCCCAAAGCAAATCCCTAAAGACATTCTTTCCAATACTCCAGAATTGTCTGCCTAAAACCCTCGTTTGAGTTTCATGGTTTTTGAGAAATACAACAAACAAGCCTTTTTGAATCATTATGGAATAGGTTAAAAAAATCCCTATTTTCTTCCCCCAAACATCCAAAAGCCAAGAGTCCAAATATCTTCTTGTTTGGATCCTTTCAAGATCCATAGCCGCTAAGAATACCGCGACATCCTTTAGCCTATTATCTTCTTGAGTTAACACTTTCCAAAGCTCATCATTTGGAGAAAAGATGTATATTCTAGGAGGGCCAAGGGTACACTTACCTCCTCTACATCCCCCATCTTCTCTTTCACGACTTGCTTCCACCAGGAACTTCGCTCCTACGGGGAAAGGATTGCTCCCACCGTCAACAATCTCCTTGAAAGACTTTGGTCGTTGAGAGCTCGCAAACCCATCGTTTTGGCTGGAGAGGACACCGTTTAGGGGGTTTGAATCACTGAGCATCACAGAGGATCAACCGCCAGATAAAAACACGTGTGACAACCGCCTAAGGATGCCCCCTCAAATAAAAGAGCAGGGACCGACACCGCCACTGAAGGAATGTACCAGTGTTTAGAATTATTCTATGGAGGACACGCGTCCTCCACCCATGTGGTCGAAAAGCCTCGCCAAAACCCACACACACAGAAACCCTAGTTGTAGAGTAGCCTAAATTATATCTTCAATATCTTCTGATTGAGACATTTTTTAAATTGAAGAGATAAAAAAATATCTACACAACAAATACCCTTGTAGATGGTGTTGAATAACGAAGAAAATTTATTTTGGTTAAAAATTAAATCTGTAGTCCATGAGTGTTTCTATTTTATATCTAAAAATCACATTTTTTTTTATAATAATAACATTGGGAGCAAGGTTGAGACACCTTTACCAACAACATAATCTATCATAATGGAGACTCAATATGCTACAATGGTTATATTATGCATTATTTATGAATTCTCATGTCCCATTTTATAAATGCTCATAAATAATAATATTTATTGTTTACTTGGCCCATTTTACTAGTTTTGAGAAAGAATAACTTATTTGAGACAAAAATAAATAAAATTATCTCCCTAGAAGCTTCCCCTTAGCCCATGAGAAATATGAGAATAGGGTTTTGGGTCCACACTAATGAATTAATTAAAGAGGGGACATTATAGTTTCTAGAAAAATTACTACATATTTTAAATTTTGAAAATCTAAAATCCATGTTCTCTTAGGTTGAACCCTTTGGTAGACCAAATTAATGATGACAAAAAATACTAGAGACAACATTCCCTAACATGTAGGTGGCCTATATGATGATGCTGTATATTTTATTCCTTTTCTAAACTTTAGAATTGAAGTGTGCTCTAATTTCTCTTCTCTTAGCCAATGATGGTAATTGATTCTCCTTGATTAAATTAAGTATACATTGAATGAATTCAAATACCATTATATGACAACATATAAGATAAAACATGTGCTAAGTTGGTTCATACTAGCTAGTAAAAGGGGGCGAGAGAGTTTGATTTTGAACTTGATGCCTTAATTTATGGATAATTTTTGTTCTCCTTGTGATAAAAACAAATTTGATTCCCCATCTTTTAAAAATAAACTAGAGGAAAAATGTAGTATTCTTGAAGTGAGAGACAAACGTATGAAACTACATTTTACTAGGGGTGAGATATGAACAAATGTATATAAATAAATACAAAGAAAAGCAAACTAAAGTGAATAGGGATTAGACTATGAACCAAGCTTAACACAAGAATATGTCACTTGTTGATATATAATTACATAAAGATAATCCTATCAAAATGTATTTAATGAAAAATAGCTTGAGTATGTTAATTTCAGCATTACAATTAGTAATGAATTAAAATAATAAATTATATCATATAAAAATATTTCATAGTTCAATAATAAATCAACAAAAAATAATACATAAATAATAAGCTCCCTTAATTGTGTAAGGATTACTAAGTGATTATAAATTTATGAAAACAACCTCACATAAGACACAATGACTCATTATATTGTGTATATAATAAAAAATTATAAATCAAATTTTAATCAAATTGAGTCACTTATGCCATGGTCCCATGTAATTATTTAATTATATTTGCTACTTAAATTTTTAAAAAATTATAAATCAAATTTTAATCAAATTGAGTCATTTATGCCATGGTCCCATGTAATTATTTAATTATATTTGCTACTTAAATTTTTGCAACACAAGTGATCTCTTACAAATTTTAAATCAAGCAAAAAAATAATTTGGAGTCTTTTCTTATTATAGTGTGGTTACTATATTTTAGGGATTGAAATTATGTATGAAAAAATAGAAGATAGGGGAAGGTGGGTGGATAAAATTATGTAGCCACTACATAATGATAAATGCCATGTAGCTGATATATTTCTTCTCTCTTTTAAATTTCCCTTCAAATTTTACTTCTTAATTTTTTTTAGTTATAAATAGTTCTTTATTAATATACATTTTAAAATTTATATATTAAAAGATTAAAATTTAAAATAATTTATTAAAATAAAATATTATAAGATCATTAACGTCATAAAATACTCAAAAAATTTAACATCAAAATTTAAACAAAATAATGTAAATAGTCACTTGGAACTATGACTACATCATAAGAGATCTAATAAATTAATTGAATGACTTATTAGAGACATTAGATTTCCACAATCCATAATGATAAGAGAGTGTTTTTTCTAATTCAATTGTGTGCTATTTTTTTGCATCAACATTTCAGATTACACTTGTGTTCCATCATCAGGAGAATGAGAGTCGTCCGAATTGAATGACTTATTTTCAAATCTACCCACCTAATTATATATATTTTTTTCCATCGATTGTCCCTGCACACTCCTTTAGATGGAAGGTCACTTTTAAACTAACAAAAATATACATAATATAAATAAAAAATACATATCCAAGGTTTTGCTAGTATAATAGTAATAGATCTACAACTAACCATCCTTACAAAATCTCATTATTAGGAGAGATAATTGATATTTGCCTTTATAAAATTTAACATGAGAAAAATTAGCTCCAACCGAAAGATAGAAGGTGATTGATATTTGTCAAATGTGATGTCAAATTCTAATAATTAACAAATAGATAAAAGATTGGATGACTTACCAAATATTTTCCTACTCTAAAAATATAAGTAATTATGATGTGATTTCTATTTAAAAAAATAATTTCATCCATCAATATTGTTGAGATCTAAAGGTTCGTTAGATATAAATCTCATTCCGAGTATAATTTGATTGCAATGGATCATTAGGAAAGTGGGAACCGTTTCCTCCGGTGGTAAATGCAGTTTCCTTAAATGTGGGAATAATATCAAATTAAAAATTAAAATGGAAAGAAGCTGAATTAACATTCTCAAGGGTACACAAATTGTATTTTTAAATTCAAAATTCATCTAATTAATAAAAATCATAAAACCACGGATTTTGAAATGGAATAAAACCGGCAAAGATAGAGACCAAAAGGAAAATGTAGGTTAAACCCAAAAAAATTTAATTAAGTGCAAATCAATTTAGATTAAATTGTAATGGTTGAAGTGGTATACATTAGAGCAAATAATATAGATAGATAGTATAATTATATATTATAAATACTAATAAAAAATTAGTTAATTTTATAATTGAAGAATGATTATTGTATGTTATATATAATGAGAATTTTATATCTTAGAATTTGAAAATATTTTAGATAGTTATTTATGTGGATTAAAATAAAAAATGTTCATGTTTGTTCTGTGTTAAGTCATCTTTAAGATTTTGGGTCTTGTTTGCACTTATATCTTGTTATGTATTTATGAACTTTACTTCTATTGATTTGTAGATTCTAACCCATGAATTCTTAGAAAAATAGGTTGCTTGATAATGATATTCTTTGTCATGCACTCAATGGTTCTTATCAATTCCCTGAAAAAAATAGGGTCCAAAATTAAAAAATTATTAACATTTTAAAATAGTCCTAGCCATTACTTGAAAAGTTGGAATATTTTAGTAAACACCACATTTATAGGGAGGCCAAAATCCATGTGTAATCCCTCACCAACTTTGAATTGGATGCTGACATGAGTTTAATCAATGGTGATGATGTTAATTTATGGGCAAGACGAATGCCTAGTCTTTGCCACAATGATCAAGTCTTCTATTAGATTGCTCGCCAAGAAAATGAAATTTTCCTTTCATTGCGAGATATTGAATAGTATTTGTTGTAAGAACAAGGTGAAAATACTACAATAAAAAACTTTTAAAATTGTATGCAAATATGATTTTTTTTAGATCAAATATTACCAAATATGATAGCTATGTGATTGCATAAATCAACAATAGAAAGAAAATCAACAAACCATAGTGACATTGAATTCACGTGGAGATTTTTTTTTTGAAAAAAACTCCACATGAGAAAGAGGACAAGTATGTTATTAATCTTCAAGAAGAGATGTACACCAACACAAGTTAAAACTTTGATCTTTAATAGCATTCTAACAACACATGGATACCTGTAAAATTTCTAATAACCAATGCTTCCAATTTATAGAAGTGATGGGATGAGAATACTATTGTGGTATCTCAAAAAAGAGGCAAAAATCACTTGCAAAAAACCATATGCCCACTCATGGATAACCTATAAACTTAGTAAAATATAATAAATGTTCAAATGGGCACCATCAACCCATGCCCAATTTAGGAAAAATATAACTCACAAAGCATCTTACACCTCATTACTCTTGATGATCAAACATGCACAACATGGTGCTCCATTTGGATAACATGCAATTGATAATGAACCCACTATTCAAGGATGACCCTTCATCTCCCATTCAAATGCCTAGGATGAAATTTTTTCCATTATTACTTGTAACCACCACCATTGAATTTATCCTTCGTTTATGAATGTAATTACAATATGTCATAGGTATTTTTATATTTAATATTTATCTATCATTTCCTTAGGCATCCAAGTACACCTTCTAAGGATCATGGAGACACATGAAAATAACTTAGGATTGCAAGGTAAATATCACCTTATCCTAAAATTCTCTTGAAGACTATCTTCAAAGTGAATGATATGATTACAGTGCATGCCATTAGGATGGTATTGGGTAAATTATTTCTCTTCTCAACACAAAGATATTGTATCAGTATTGATATTTCTTCTTTGTTTTTCATCATTTTATTGGAGGATAGAGAGTCGAAGGAGATAGTTAGGGTGGTCATGTTGGCTTTGATTAAACCATGTTGGAGAATGGGTCTTGATGAGGTACTAGAAGTTGTAGTTTCTAGTGCTAGTTTTTCATCTATAATTTGTTTATGGCCTTCTCTTCACATTGATCCCTTAGCATAATGGGTTCCCTTTGGCTCTCTATTATGGGTTAGAATTATACCCTTTGGAAACACCAGGCAAAGTGGGGCTTAGCCTTCTTGAAGTTTTCTATGAGCATGGTACTACCCTTAGGGGACTGACTAGGATTTTACAATTAACGATCATGCCTCTTCTAATAGTGATGTTGATACTAGTCCAAAAATACAATTTTAAGCGACAAATGTTTATGTTTTAATATATAATACTTTGTATATAAGCTTTGCATATGTCTCAATAAAGTGGTTTTTAAAATTCTATCCCCTGATTTTTTAAACTAACACTCTATTACTAAAGCAACCCTAACACTATATTATTTCAATATTTTAATATAAAGATATAACCCCCAAACCCCCCCACATGCACCCCAATGATTAAGAACCATTATCTACTAGTTACATATAATTTTTAAAATTTATCATTTAAATAATTAGCCGATAGGCTTCCCCTGTGGACTTGCCAGCACATAAATCCTCAAAAAACCTATCTCACCCTCTCAAACTGCTCAATTGTCATTAAATTGTGTTGGTTTTTAGTGACCATCAAATCATAATATCTTACATTTAATATTTATGCATGCCAAATCTCCGAATCAAATCGGATTTTGATAACCCTAAAACCCAGATTTTTATAGATTTGCTTTTCGTTTACTATGGATAGATTGAAGCAACAACAATACAAAGATTGGTTCCTGTCATTTCATTTGAAAAAATAGGGAGAAAACTGAGCAAAGAAAACCAGCTGCCACTCCTCCTTCACCCGAATTTATCTTGGGAGATATTTGTTTTTTTGTGAATATACTTGAGCTATCCTTTTTCTTTGTGCTTACTATCCTATCTTTCTGGGACAAGAACATAATATTTTATTTTCTTTACAGGAAGTGACTTACAAGGCAATATATAGAAAGATGCCTTTGCCTTTAAAATGTGTCTTTATTCTGTTAGTTTATGACTTTCTATAAAAACATTTGTTTTTAACCACATTTGTGCACTATAATGACATTCTTTTTCTTTGAGTTATATATTATATTTTATTGTTATTTTTTATATATTTTTCTGTTAGCATAACATTCACCTAGCCAAATCTGGCTTTTATCTTATTTGTTTTCACAAGAACTGTTGTGGACGCTAAAAAAGAAATAACTCCCTCAATCATTTCAAGAACAAAGTATATGCCAAAAGAATTTTTTATTTATTTATATTAGATCATTAATATTATTTATTTTTCCTTTCTCTTTTATGTTTATATATATATTTACTGCTAATCATCCATTGTTATGCATAAAATTCACATATTGAAGTGTTAAAGATTATGCACAAGTGCTTGCAAATGGAAAAAGAGTATTGGTTCATGAAACACTATTTCCAGTTTTGCTCAAATCATGTAATCCATCCCATACTCATACCCAATGGATCAAAGTAAACCAGTCATTTACTATGACATTTTCAACCTTCAAATCTCTATGCAAATTACATCCAACATGCTATCTAATTTATGGATCATAGAAATTTGAATTCAGCCAAAATCCATCTTCCATGTGTTAGCAAAACCAATATTCACCCTTCTCCTTTCAAAATAAGTTCTAACACTTACTACACCAATCTCAAATTATCATTTCTAAATTTTAATCATTTCCATATAATCAACTTCTGTAATATTTCATTTAATAAAATATTAAATTATTAAAATATATTAAAATTTTACCTATAATAATAAATCACTCTTTCCCTACTTCAATTTTCCATATTGAAAGGGACCGCGGGAGAACCAAAACAGTGGGAACCATTCCTCCTGCGTGGGGAAAGCAGTTTCTTTTAATCTTATTAATGGCCGTTAAAACGTAGGAGGGATATCAAATCGGCCCTTGTCTATCCAGCAATCTGGATGCACTTTTTTTCGGCTACTAAAAGATTTGCTAATGCCATTATCTCTGGATCACAGATAAAACAACACCATACAACTGGGAGGAGATACAAGTGAATACAAAGGGGATTGCTGCACTACTTTGGGAGATCAACGCAGTAAAAAATGGCATCAATATGCCTGAGAATGGGAGAAGATTAACAACACCCAAGGAAGAAACTGCATTGGATACAGCACAGATAACTAATATGGAAGAAGAGGCATCCTTTGCAAACAGATCACAAAAAATGCGTCACACTAAGGATATAAGAGAGGATTTCTCTGAAAAGGAACTTGTCCAAATGTTTTCAATAGTTGCAACTCTGATAGCTACTGTTACTGTGGCTGCAGCGTTCATAGTTCCAGGGAGAGTGAGTAGTGAGCAGGGTATTTCAGTGCCGCTGCATTCGGCTGCACTCAAGGCTTTCATAACATCTAACAGTCTAGCTATGTGCCTCTCCATGTTGGCATTACTTCTGTTACTCAGAAAAGGTTTCTCTGTGTTTCTGTTACAGGGTGAGAGTTCTGGGTTGCTGTCACAGCATGAGGGTTCCATGTTGGACAGAAATTTCGGAAATCAGAAAATTGGATCTGCCTTTGCAAGTGAACTCGTCTCGTTGGCGTTCGTGGCAGCCATTGTTTCATATTCAACAGGGTTTTATGTTTTGGTGGCTCCCAGCTGCTTATCGTTCGCGGTGTTCATTTGCTGTGTGGGATGCACCGTCCCCTTCTTCGAGATCGGAGGGCGGATCGTACTAATTTATAGATTGAGGTGGCTGTTTTTAGGGGCTATTTTTAAACATATTCCAGTGTATTAGTCAAGAATTAATTTTGATGAATATTTCTTTAAAGATATCAAATTTTCAGTTATCTTATTAAGCAGTCATATGTTGGGGATCCAGTCTGTCAAAGTCATCTAGATGTCGAACTTGGTCTAAACACACAGTCAAATGTAGGGGATCTAGTCAGTCTAACTCACCTTGGGGTTGAAGTTGGTCCGAACACACCTTTGGGGGTTTCAACCTTGGTGTATAGATTATATATCACATACTATCATCCTCATCAATTGTGCTCAACCAATTGAGTTACAATCCTTTGAAAAATATGAATATTTTTAGATTATATTGTAATAATTTTTCATCAAAAATATTTGTTACTATGTGATAATAAAAAATATTATACAATATATTGGATAAACATATTTATAAATATTTTCTACTTTTTAGAAGA